>VOMN01059987.1:0-18525 GCA_014899125.1 Orchestia grillus
ATGCAACTCAAAGTTTCTGAAAAAGTGTTCCCCAGTGTTATGAGTAAGCTCAGATATTTTTTTATCTGATGATTCGATATGATCACACGCTTTTCTTTAAGCTTTGCATCACAAGAAATTTAAAAATTCTGATAAGGGACTGTTATTTATATTCATATGAGTTTTCCCCTTCATTTTAGATTAATTTCTAAAATAACTTGAGGATTTCTAATATTTACACCTCGACAACGTAATAAGGTCGAAATTACTAACTGGAAAAATAATTCATAAACGTTTCTGGATTCGAAATAGCATCACAATTTATTCCAATTAAAATATGTTGCCTCTAGCACAATTCATAGAATAAAATTAAGAACTTCCTAAAAATATTTACTCGTAGGAATTATACTTAAGCCTTTGGGGAAGCCGGGTTTCGTTGGCAGAACGAAGTCCGCAAAAAGAATTAAAAAGAGACCGTACTTGTAGAGACCAATTCTATGACACAGAAAGCACAGTTCATCGGATGCCGACCGGCTTCGATGACACTGCTAAAATACTGGCAGGAAACTGTCCTCTTATTTGATGTTTCCAAGAAAATTCGGGATCGGAGATTTCATCGGTTCTTTGCTTCAATTTCTTTTCAATGGAAGTTGGAATTTTTCCTTTTGAAGTTGACCTCCGAAAGCTAATGCACATTGCCGAAAATTTTCGCAGTTGCGGCGGAGAGCTGGTGTTATATCATCAGATAGGCTCAGCCACAAATGGAGAGATACATAGTGTTACGTCATCAGATAATCTCAGCCAGAAATGGAGAGTTAGTGTTACGTCATCAGATAATCTCAGCCACAAATGGAGAGTTTGTGTTATGTCATCAGATAGGCTCAGCCAGAAATGGAAAGTTAGTGTTTTGTCATCAGATAAGCTCAGCCCCAAATTTTGCTCTCAGTTCGGAGGTTCATCGCAAAATAGTCCGAAAATTCAAAGCATTTCTTGGGCATAAAATTCATTGGTATTTTTCATTAATTTTACCCGGGAATATCAGTACTTTAGCATAATAACTGCAGAAAACCTTCACGAAGAACGCTAATTCGGTAGTTTTTCATTCTTTATAGGATTTACTTACCCCTTTTCAAAAAATTGTTGCGTCTTGTGTATAAGTTCTTATAGTGTATGATTCTTCGATCAAATAATAAAAAAAGAAGTTGAAAAATAAGATATCTCCAAAGAATGATTTTATGCTTTCAAATTAAATTATTACTTACATCATCCTCATGTTTCAAACTATTTCATCTGAATAATAAGGTTTAAAGCAAAACTGAAAGAAGTATGTCACTTATTGATTGGTTTTCGGGTCTCGAATGTGATACGCTACGTTTATATTTAGGTCAATCTCTATAAAAAATCTAGTCAAAAAGAATAACTTTCGTACATATTTAGTGCCCCAGAGCACTCGTTTGCGCTGACGCAATACCTTCACAAGCAGAACAACGTCAGCCTGAAAGTATTAAGTTCACTTTTTTTAACCAAGCCCTCAATTATTGCTGAGGTCATCAGTTTTTTTCTGGCAGAAAAACAACACATTCTATACTATTAAGCTGTTTCCAGGTGCAATTCGAAAGCGTTCCGCTACAGGTCAATGCACAGACATACTGCGCAGTGACCAAATCAAAAATCGCCCTCGGCAATGGATCATGCCTCGAGTAACCGGCAATGGATCATGCCGCGAGTAACCGGCAATGGAGCATGCCGCGAGTAACCGGCAACGGATCATGCCGCTAGTAACCGGCAATGGAGCATGCCGCGAGTAACCGACAATGGAGCATGCCGCGAGTAACCGGCAATGGATCAAGCCGCGAGTAACCGGCAATGGATCAAGCCACGAGTAACCGGCAATGGAGCATGCCGCGAGTAACCAGCAATGGAGCATTCCGCGAGTAACCAGCAATGGAGCATGCCGCGAGTAACCGGCAATGGATCATGCCGCGAGTAACCGTGCTTTTCTTCATTCATATCAGGTCTCCAAGTACGTTTCTGAACTTGATCTATAAAAACAAAGGATAATTTTCTCACGGGAAACTTAGTTTTTGGGTCCATCTTGCGCAGAATTGTTTTGTGCGCCATTTATTGTCGGCATTTGCTTGTTTAACAATGCAATACTCGTCCAAATTTTTCATTTTTTTGTCAAAGTTCGGAAACTTAATTGGAGACCTAAAAGACGACGGAAGCCGCGCGAAATTTCGTCTGCCGCAAGTTTGTGCCGTTTCATTCAGCGGCACAAAACACTCGCCCGATTCTTGAATTGCTGCAGCGATCTGTCGTGTAGCGAGCCTTACTGCCGCGATCATGCTCGATGCCGGACGTAATTTTTTCGTGAAATGATGCATGGGCTGTACGCTGCTCAGAGCAGGAATGCAAAGGACGGTCATGTAAGGTTTAGCTCCACTGTCTTACCATCGCGTGCTATTGCCATGTATTCAATTTTACCTGTTAAGGAAGTCTCTGTCAAGACGCAAGCAGCTCCAACGGAGGCTGACGTCGAAAGAGGGCTCCAAGAGACGGTTGTTGCACTGCTGTTAAGAAGTTCCTACCTTAAAACAAGAGAAAATATTATTTAGCATATTTGTAAAGCAATTTTGTCGTCGTAGTATCATTGAGACCATAAAAATCAGTTTTCGGTTCAGTCTAGCGTAATTGGATTTCAGGAATTCGTGTTAGCTGAAAATATTTTCTGTCAGTGGCAGCAATGCTGGCTCTCTAACGCCTCCAGTTACAGTCCTATTTGTCCAGGACGTACAAAGAAGACTTTATGAAATAAAATATTAAAAATATGTCATAAACACTACATTTTTCAACGGAAATAACATTCCAACCTCAATGAAATAATCAAGGATTAGGTCTCCACAAATGAAGCTCAAGACACAGTTTCTTTTTGTTCCTGCCTATTGTTTCATCCTCATGGAGAGCAAACTGTTCGAGTCTTAGCCTTTCATTCATCTAAGAGATAATTTAAAAATCTGCATGGCTGGGAAGCAAATATCTTTGCAAAATATTGATCAGAATGTATTTTTCCAACAGTGACGACTGAACGCTGATGATTTCAACTACACTAGGATTGATAAAATATTTAGTTTCTCCATGTCCCTCAATAAAAAGTCCCCAACTCCCACGCTTGAGTTCCTGGTGCAACAACTGGAAATGACGGAGCCTTCAGACTAATTTTATATCATGTAGAATATTACCTCGTCGAAGCACTCGGCACTCTACATCAGGCTTCGAGACCGCGCAGGCCTGCGAATTAGTTCTGACAGACAAAGTTAAACTTTATTAATTCGCTAATGAGCTCAGGATCAAATAAACGAGCAAAGTTAATTCTGACTGGATAAAAACCTTGGAGGATTCGAACATTTTTGCCCATTTGAGGCCGCTATGCTCCTGTATAAAAATGAATTATTGATGTTCATAATTTCAAAGAGTAACATAGAATTAGATCTTGTTCGTTAAAGGCTAGATTTAAAAAATTTACTTGAGCATTGAGCCTTCAAAAATGCAATAAAAATTGAAGCGTTTTAGTTTCGTTTTATCGTAATAATTTGCTTAATTGGATTGCAAATATCTATCTATCAATCTATCTATCTATCTAGTATAATACTAAAACTGTGGTCGTCTTGCTTGTTTGCTTGCTTGCTTGCTTGAAACCGTGCACACGTTTGTCTGTCGGCTCTGAGATATTTGAAATTTATACTCTTCGTTTAATCCTGTATTGTGGGTACCGACTTAATTGCAAAGAATATATTTCTGGATACGGTTTGGCTGTAAGAGTCTAGTTTTCACGGATAATTTTTAGTCTTAATGAAGATCTCATTGGAAGATTTTCTTAAATGATTCGAGTTGTACAAAAGATAATGTAATTTAAAGAGCATTATCTTCATAAAAATTTCATTAACCTATTCATTAGCAATTCATGATTCAAATTTTATTTAACCCAACGGGTCACGGGTTGTCTAGTAACTCATCAAATAGGACCGCAATGTCATGCTGCTTCTGGCTCTGAAATCGCTTCTACAATTCCTCGACGATCAGTTCACGCTTAATCAATGAAAGGTTTCAGATTAAAGTTTCATATGATGAAAGCATCTCCGATGATGTTGCACAATTTCACTGTTATGTCACCGTTTATAGACCAGTTGATTTGTTCCTCATGACCATCAACTTTGCTCGTTAAAGATTACATGGGCACGGCGCTGTTCGCTCCACCACTAGAACATTCGAGAGGAAATTCATGCGACTTGAAGAGTAAAATAAACGAGAACTTTGCCTGTGTGCAGGAAAATTATAGGTAACAAATCAAAACTTTCATCGATTATTTCATTTGACGAAATTCGATTCGCGTAATGTACTGGAATATAACTCTTTGATACCATCTTTGTATCAGTATAACCAGAAATAATCATCGTGATTTTCGGAGTACTCGTAACAGCATTTCTGCAAATATGTCTGAACCTGTCTTCTACAACTGTCTCAGCCGCAGCAATACACCTCGGCCTTTCTGGGTGCTGACCCTAGCAACACGATGGACTGCCCAATATCCTTTAATACTTCAGGGTAGTAACGTTAGTAACGCGAAGGACTGCCCAATATCCTTCAATACTTGAGGGTAGTAACGCTAGTGACACGAAGGACTGCCCAATACCCTTTAATACTCGAGGGTAGTAACGCTAGTAACACAAAGGACTGCCCAATATCCTTTATTTCTTGAGGGTAGTAACGCTAGTAACACGAAAGACTGCCCAATATCCTTTAATACATGAGGGTAGTAACGCTAGTAACGCGAAGGACTGCCCAATATTCTTTAATACTTGAGGCACTTGCAATGCAACAGTTATTTACCAACACATTTCTGCAAGCATATTCCTCCGTTATACTAACATGTTAACTACCAATATATTTCTGTAAGCTTTTCCCGTCATCAAAACGCAGTGTTTTTACTGAAAAATAACATCCGTGCTTATATGAAGCATCACGAAATATGATTGAACAGTAAAGCAGCACATTACAGAGCGTCAAAACGAATACGAGCGAAAAAGTCTGCAGTTAGAAATATTTACCGATGTCTCAGGGCAGCAAAGTAGGGCAAACAACCTAGAATGTGTACCAGTGCTGTGCAGGCATCAGACTTTGCAAGTCTCCGCAGCGTCTAATGAAGACTAATGAGTTTCATGTCGACCCAGAAATTTCCCTCGCTACGAACTGCTCCTGACCTTTTTTTGGAAGTGAAGGTAGCCCGCGATTTAGCTCAACAATTGCAACGTTGTGTCTTGTGCTTACTAAATTTTGTGTTGTTATGCTAAATGTCGTCAGTGTTGCATTTGCTAAATTTTAGTAGTTTTTCTACGGATTAATTTGTTCATTCGATTTGATGTGATAATTACGAAACATGATCTCTCTTATCTGCTATATTCGCTATAAATTTCTTATATATGCTAAACCAGGTTTGTTGTGCCTTGCACTTATATGTTGTGCCGTACAATTTGTCTAGCAATGAATATGATTTAACAACACGATCAGTAGCTCGTATGCGTTTTGGTACGTAAGCTAATGTTAACCCGAGACATGAGATCCCAAAATATTTTAATCTCAAGCATCTTTGTACGATACTCCATGGAGTCTCAACGTCTTCATATCTGACTCAAGATTTTTGATGATACTCTTGCGTGAATGAAAAAGACGGATCGACAAGTTAAGGTGAAATAAAAGAGCTAAGTCAATTTTATCGCTAATGTCATCTAGTGTGCTGTAAGACTTTCTAAAATTTTGTTTAATCTCGGCCCAACACGGATCCCTGAAAGCTCGCAATCAAGGTATTTTTTGAATAGAAATCCCTTGGAGTAATGCGAATCACTGACAGATGTCATATACTACCAGTGAAGGTTTTTCTCATAATGCAATGGAAGAAGTAATGGAATAGTTGAGGAATATTTTTCCTTGCTTCAGTCGAGAACAAAGGGCGTATGCAAATTTTAAGATCGTAAAATAAGGAACTGGAGAGGGCAATTTTAGTGGACTCTAGGCGGTGATTTTATTCTTCATGTGGGAAATCTTCAGCGAAGAGGCAGAGCTCAGGCCTAGATTTTCCGGCACATCTGGCATTCCACCTGAGGTTATTTTTTCTTGCGTCGTATAATATATTTATACCGAATTCAAAAACTGAATTGATCAAACTGACAGTCGTTCACTTGATATTCACGCCAGTTTATAAGAGAAGCATAAAAAGCCGGCTACGACTGGATCCACTAAAGTTATTATTCCAGAAGTTGCAGTCTTAAAAAACATTATGTTTTAGTGTGATCAGTGCTTAATTTTTCATCGTCAATGTAGCGAAAAATAGAGCGTTGGATGGTAGTGAATTTATTTCTAAGCCTCGTTGGAAAAGTTTAAACGTGAAATTGCAGGTATAATTGTTGATACTCAACTTTAGTTCCAAAATCTTCAGCCTGTCCAGCCCTTCACTACGCACCACGTGTGGTTCTTCTAGGCTATTTAATTCATACATCCCGCATGCGATTCTTCTTTTTTACGCGCGGTCTATCCAAAGACGGTTTGTTGTCCTACTATTAAACTTCAATTCCTGTATAACGCGTAAATCTATAAAGCACACTTAATTTGGAACTTGATTCATATGTATTTTACATCAGCCACTTCTTTTGTGACACTTTGGGCTCCATGGTGCAGTGGTGAACGTGATGGCCTCACAGCCGAAAGGACAAGGGTTCGAGCCTCGGCTCAGGTGGGTGGGGCTTTTCACGTGACCACGGAGTACTTCCCTTGGGAAAGGAAGTTTAAACCACACGTACCTCACATCCCCCACCGCATCAGTAGTTGTAAGGCATTTAAAACCCAACGGTAAAACGTGTTGGAATAATAAAGGTTCTTTCATTATCCTTGTATTAACCTCACTTTGTAAACTCCTCGAGTAACTCATCTTAAAAAGAATTTCAATATAAACTTAACACTAGGTGTTACGCCTACGCATTACAACGTATATTACTGAGTTTTAAATGCACTCTTTATGGTGATGAGAGCATCATTCGATGGCGTAATGGTCGAATGTCACAATTCAAACCCACTTTGATGCGAGCTGTCATTATATTCCTGTGTTGTCATGTTCCGATAATGATGTTGGAGCACGTTTAACGTAGGTAAAAGCCTCTGTTAACAATACCAAGACAATACCATAACAGTACTCGCGCTGATGACAAAGATGGAACCATGCAAGTCCTTTGGAGGTCAACACAGATGATCCCATTGTGTTTCTCATACTGCAATAATTCAATGACATGCGTTTCTTTGTTCTTTACGAAGACAAACGAAATACCCAATAGGGACTGCACCAAACATACTCCCGCGACTACATAAAATGAATTAACCATACTGTACCGAACAAGTTAACGCTAGTGCACCAAATAAATTCCGGTGACTGCACCAATAAAATTCCCGTGACTTCACCAAACAAATTACCATTACTTCACTGAACAAATTCTCGTGATTTTACCAAACAAATTAACGTTACTGCACCGAACAAATTCCCGTGACTCCACCAAACAAATTAACGCTAAAGCACCGAACAAATTCCCGTGACTCCACCAAACAAATTAACGTTACAGCACCGAACAAATTTTCGTGACTTCACCAAACAAATTAACTTTACTGCACCGAACAAATTCCCGTGACTTCTCCAACCAGATTTACGTTAAAGCACTGAACGAATCCCCGTGACTTCAACAAACAAATAGCGCGAATAAGAAATTCCCGCGGTTGACGACACACTTCAAGCTCTAATTTGAGGTACCACTGGACAGTCGCCATTCAGTCGGATGGTAGACCGAAACTCTGAATTCATCCAGTAACCCGAAATGTTGTTGAAATATCCATGGCTACTGCCACCCCGAAAGCAGGCATACATACACTTTCTGCAGTTCTAGGGTATAATACTCTAGCTCGTTAATCAAGTACGCGTTTCTCATGCAGTCTTGATGCTAGGAGACCTGAAGCTTATTTTGCATGACCGAAATTCCGAGCGAAGTCATTCGTCTCATGCCGATCGAATCCTATACACGCCGAGGTACCTTCAATTTAAAAATCATCATAGTCCCTGATACCGTGTTCTTCAACATCACCAATTTTTAAGGGGAAGTAGTTGAACTAAAATTAGCGCTGGAATATCAGCTGAATGAAGCAATAGACGTCTATTTGATGGTGGATTCGGATGTTCTATTCTTCTTGATTTCTTATGCCATATCATGAAGTTGTCATTGAACAAAAGTAACAGTCTGTGCACTGACCCTTTTGCTCTCGCCATACCTCGGGTATACCAAATGCCAACTCAACGCATTCCTCTGGGCCACTTCCGTAGGCCTACGACACATGCAATGCTCAAACACGTTCCTCTGGGCCACTTCCGTAGGCCTACGACACATGCCCAGCTCAAACACGTTCTTCTGGGTCACTTCCGTAGGCCTACGGCACATGCACTGCTCAAACACCTTATGAGCGGCCCAAGGCCAGTCCGATTCACTGAGTTGAATTCAAAAAATGGAAAATGTGCCCTTTGATATAAATGGTAAAATTAGCACAGCTACAGCAGAAAGAGTCGAGTCTGTTCAAGGATGTGCAACGAGGAAAACCACTGGCAGATATGGGCTAAAACAGAAGATTATACATCTATGTGAATGATATTAAATTTGAAAAACTGTGTAAGCTTAATATTTGTAAAACTTGGTAGAAATGACTATATTTTCCACTTTTGATTTCACCTCCTACCTTGCCTTACCTGCTGCTACGCAAAGAAGTGGCCCACTGAAGGATATTCTAGTCGCAATCAGCTGATAATTTTTATTTCAGAGGCTAAGCGATGCAATTTTGCTTCTCCATGGGTGAACTGTAAAGAAAAACTTGACTCGCTGGGAAAAAAACTGACCACAGTTCCGAAATCAGCCCGCCATTCGTAGTCGCAATCAATGAATAAACTAACTCAACAGATCTCTGATATAATTTTCCCCCAGTTTTATACATTTCTTATACTGTGCTCAATACTTTCAATAATGGCTTTAGCCTTCATTACAGAATGAAACTTTTTCTCAAACCTGTTTTCACAAACCTTTGGGGTCTAATAGAAACTAGCCCATTGTAAGCATAGGTTATAATTTTCACAAACTTTTGGGGTCCAACAGAAACTAGCCCATTGTAAGCATAGGTTATAATTTTCACAAACCTTTATGATCCAATAGAAACTAGCCCATCGTAAGCATAGGTTATAATTTTCACAAACCTTTGGGGTCCAATAGATACTAGCCCATTGTAAGCATAGGTTATAACTTTTACAAGCCTTTGGGGTCCAATAGAAACTAGCCCATTATAAGCATAGGTTATAATTTTCAGTCTTAGGTAGTAACGATTGTGTACAAAACCCAAACTTTCAAAACGTACCAAAAAACCTTAGGTTAAATTTTATATGAACAAAATAATTTCAAAGAATATTGCTCAATATATTATCTGGCTTAGAAGGCTGGTCATCATTTTTATCTCAGCTTTTCAGAGAAACATGCCTGTGTCTAGATTGCCTCGTATGCCCAAAGAACTATTACATTTTCCAATGGTGCATTTAATAACCTTTAAAATCTACTACTGGTGCTGTTCAACAAAAATAGCTTTTTTTTCAGGCTGGATTCAATAGCGAAACGCATGAAAAAAATCCACTGTTGATGTCTACATAACTGAGAAGCATTAAACAATATACGAAATAATTTTTTTCGTAAATATTTCAGAAAGCGTAATTTGCAACCAATGAAATTCCGCACTAAATTTATTTCTTAATAGAAAGTAGTCCAGTTATATGAACCATGCCTATGTAATATGGTTGGTCAGGGATCATATTAGATTTCCCATTAAAGTGATGGGGAAGACGCTGTAAAAATCGGGTAGGGTAAAGGTGATGCAACAATGAAAAAACAATAAATTGAAAATAAAACATTTTGTATGATTGAAAGTTATGAAATTTTGCAACCCTTCATTTCAATTTGTTTAGTTTGTAATTTTCAGTGATATTAATAATGTAACCACTTAATCGTTCCTGTACTTACTCTGAATATAGTTGTACAGAGAATTGAGAAATGCAATTTCCGTGTTGATAACAGTCGTCCTTATCTAATGATATTATACTGAAATTTAACGCGTTAAAAAAACTAAAACCATTCAATTTTATGTTTAATCAAATTTCTCATGTGACAATTCATACTTCGTAAGGAACAAATCAGATTTTGTATGTGACCAATCAGATTCCGATTGTGAAAAATACAATTTCGTATGAGACTAATGAGATTTTGTTCGTGACAAATTAGATTTCGTTCATAGCAAATTAGATTTTGTTTTTAACAAATCAGATTTCGTTCGTGACGAATAATTTGGAAATGGTAGAGATATATTTTTTCAACAATCAAAACTGTAGTTAAAGATGAACAAAATCGAAAAATTTAGAAATGCAAATTCACAAATAAGTACGTCACTGTAACCAATTTAATCTATATTATTTATGTATCAAAATGAGTTTCACGCACACTCATACCTTTGAACAAGTAAACTATTATTTTCTAAATTTTGAAGCAAATATCATTGTTGGCATGATTTTCACCAGAAATTGCTTACCTCTTATCGCTGTTGAAATCTTCAAAGTGAATTCAATAGTCCAACCCTATCGGTCTTGTTCGTTACGTTATTTATACCGGTCCAGACCTCATTCCAAAAGCTATTTGGCAAAGCTTCCCAGCCTCCAGAATGCGAAACATGGGAAATATTTGAAACATTTTAATTTAATATTCTATAACTTTTATGAACAATTTACGTGTTGAGAATGATAGAAGGGCTTAATAACATGCATCAAGAGGTGATTCAATATCACTATTTTGTGTCAAGGATCGCCCTGACAATAAAACGCTCGTCACTGATGAATAAATTGTAAATTCGTTTAAGCCACTCTCATTTGTTTAATAGCAGACAAAATGAAACAGATAAAATTTACATCTCTATTATTTCTAATTCATACACTGGGATAAAATTTTAACCGAACATTTTTTTTAGAATCCATTCTATATACCAAATTGGAGGGTCGACTTCGAATAAACAAAAAATGCTGATGAATGCATAAGCGATATAAGTCTGATTTTTTTGCCTGATTTAAAATTTAACCTTGCAATTCATAGGTCTCTGAGGTGAATACCATTTGCCAAAACAGTTAAAACATTTTTCAACTCCTGTGAAAATGTTACTATGCCCACATCTGAAAACTGGAAGATGCGAAATTTGATCAACACCTGGAAAATCAATGACCCTTTATTCACTCATATTTCGTCCCCACGTGAACATTGACCCGCATTTTAGTTTCTTATCCACAGTTATACGCTAACAGTGAGATACTAAAGTGAAATAGTTCATTTGCCAAGCGAATATTTCTGTAGTAATTACAATGAGAGCCAATACCTACGCTGCCCCTATGTTTGGCTGTTAGCAATGACGACCCTTAGATTCAAACTGCAGTCACTTCACACACGAAGAACGATCAATATGATCGAGATTTAGACGCAGCTGTCGAAATGATGGAATTGCAATTTTAAAAATTTCACGCCCTTTAAAATAATTGATGCTTTCTTGCCGAGTAAATGAAAAAGAATGGTCGAAAATAGGCAAAACCATTTTGAATCGATTCATTGGAGCCGGTTATTGTGATTTTAAATTCTGAAAAGGGTCATTTTGACCCATATGTGTCTGATGCAAAGCCTTGGGTAAAATTCGACTTGCTTGTTTTATAAACTGTGATGGAAATTGTAAAAATCATGCCAACTGGGAAAATCAGCATATGAGTTAAGCAAATCAAATGACACTAAGTCATCTTTGACAGATTTTACACTTAATTCAAGGCTACGCTTATTCAAAAAGGTTAATGAATCGAACTATACAATGGGATTTGAAAATATGTAAGAGATGCTAGTCATGAGCTTCCAACGGCGACAAAAGAGTGTCAGGTGCTAAATAGAATTTCTCCTGGCAGAATTATGAACTCCTCGAGTAAATTGTACCATTAATCGTCATGTATCTCAAAGAAAGTTCTTGGTTTTTGGATGACTTGCGATGATTATCCTTTTCATTTCTGATGAAAATCATACTCGTCCAAGTGTTGTCATCAACCGTCAACGCGCAGACTATCCAACCGCACAGGAACGGTAGCCTAAAATCAGCGCTGGTCGCTTGGCCAAACCTTCATTCGTGATTGGTCATTTGGCCAAATCGTCCTATGCGATGCACCAATTCTTTGATAGAAAGTTATCAAGATCACGTGGCGTTTATTTCCGTCCCAGAGATAAATTGCAGCAAAGATAATGATTTCCTGGAATGCTGCTATAATTTTCCTTGGGCGGTACATTAGTTAGAATCTTCCTTGGGCGGTACATGAGTTAGATTGTACATGAGTTAGAATCTTTCTCGGGCGGTACATGAGTTAGAATCTTCCTTGGGCGGTACATGAGTTACATGAAGCGAGAAAGCGAGCCTAGCTGTCACGGAGAAATGGAAAAGAATCTGAATTGCAGCTTCGACTGTTATTCGCAATACTAAAAAGAGGAAAGAATTTTCTAATAAAATTTGATTTGATCAATTTTTGATAGAATAAAATGTCTTTAGTGCTAAGAAGATTAGTGGGAGGTATTTTTTGATAGCGATAAAAAACATTTCCCCCGAATAACGTGAATAACAACTTTCCTCTTAGCAGAGACAATTTCATCTGACTCTAATCCCTCTCTCCTTCTCGGTTAATTAACCAAATGGACATTATCAGTGGAATTGATGAGGTAGATAGCCGGTAATTCATATGAAATAAATCAATTATCACGGGTGCACATACCCAGTAGAATTTAATATAAATTCATCCTAAATTTTGTATTAAGAAAATTTATTATCATACCCCAACTATAAGTATAACATTAACACATAAGTATGACATTTCGCGAAAATTTTCACGAAAAATGAACCAGTTAGCCAGAGAATTCCATTCTCCCTGGGTAAGTTATTTTTCGTAATATTGGCATAATTATGTGGTAGAATGAAAATTTCATTTGAAAAACAAGAACCTAGAGATGAGATTTTTAGTTATGCGCACCTCTAGATCCTTCACAGAAATGAACTTGTGTCACTATTGATGGAAGAAAAAAATTCTCTGAGACGAAGCCATTTGCAATTTTTTGCGATATCGCACCCTAAACTTTCTGTGTAGAGCATATCTCCTGATATGTAAGCTATGACGGAAACGGATAACTTTGATCCCAGAAATCCCAGAGGAGTGGTCTCATTTTCACATCAACACGGTCACCCTGGAGGGCATTCTTTGAATGAACTCAACATACAAATTTCGTTCCAGTTTAGTCTCCCAGATGTTTATATACAGATAATTTAGTGCAGATGGTACGGAACTTGAATTGATTGACATCGATGCTGGACAACAAAATTCTGATTGAGTTAGAACTACCGACTTTGTTCAAATAGTTTTTGAGGGTTCGGTCGAAGAATTATTTCACTTTTTCTTCAATTTTTTGAGTTATAGGATCGTCATTCTGTTAATAAATGGAAAAAATAATCCCTTGAACAGACTTTGGCTTGTACATACAGCGCTTTTAAACTTCACAATTACAATAAGTTATGAAAGAAAAGTTATTAATCTGAAGTTAATTGAAATGTATATTGTTTTTATGAAACGATGTGGCTTACATACCTAAAATTGCTTGAAAATAGGACGAAGTATTTAAAGAAAAATGTTTACCGGAATTTCAGGTGATTGAGGCACTGGACGTCCTTCTGATGGTAGATTTGGGCATTCTATATTACTTTTATTTTCCCACCATTATCTTCGAAGATTCATTGTACGAAAGAAACTATCTAAGCATTGGCCCTCTTGATCTCACCAAATCATAGGTCTACCAAATGCCAACTTATTACGCGTTCATTCGGTCTCCATCGGCACTCTCTTGACTCGCTTCATGCTCACTCTGTGGAGATCTACAGGCTTGTCATAGTTAACGTGTTGTGCTAGAAAATATGCTGGCTTGACAAATGCGCTGATATATGTCCTTGACTGGACGTAGTGAACGTGCCATTAGCATATATAGTAATAGGAATAAGGGGTTTTAGGCATTAACAGTGGTACTCAACAGGAGGTGACGTGATCTGATAAAAGAGAAATGCGTTTGAAAATAAAAACATGATTTGCAATAATATGTAGATGCGGTGTTCGCAAAAATATGAATTGGTCACTAAAATGAAGTATCACACACCTCTCACTTCGCTGCTGTCTCACGTATAACCAAATGAAGAAGACGCTGGCAGTAGACCTTGTTATCGTAATCCGCTCGCAAGGCTTATCGCATACGGCAAATCAATGTGACGTCGCATATTCAGAGAATGTGCTACGGAAAAAAATTTGACGTGCTGGAAAAAAAACTGACTTTAGTTTTGAAATCAGTAGGAAATTTGTGGTAGTCGATTGAATTATCTTATTCGTATGCTATCAGGAAAAGTTATTACTTTTATAATCAACGTCTATTTTTTGTATAGATTCTATGTATTGACAGTTGCATATCACAGCGCTCTAATCTACATCTACTTATTTTACTCATTTGTAAATATTAATTTCCCAATGTGTTACGGATAATTATGTCATGGCTGGAAGCTGCTGTGTCTTATAAGCCGATTATAAGGAGCTTCGCTTCACAAGAATTTAGCAAGGCGATAAGCCTCAGCGGAATGATTAACGGCGCTGGTAGCTAGCACGCGATTTTCATCGGCTGCAGCCACAAGTTCAGTAATTACGAACTAAAAACACTTTTCTTTGATAGAAATGTCTTTGTTTTCGATCATGTCAGCTCAGTTCTTCAAATGGGAGACATAATTGTCACAGAATAATATTCATTTAATGGGCCACTGGTGTTCAACAGAAGAAGCTCAGCCTACCTTTCTTGGCTGAATAAAAAAGTCAAACTGTGAAAAAATAAGGGCTGATATTGAGAAAATCGGGGAGCACTAACAAAAAAAAATATTTATATTTGTATACTGGCACAAGTATTTTATGAGCAAAACTAGAAATGCGAGTAGAGAAATTGTTTATTAAAAATGAATGATAATCAGCTATCTGGATATTAATTATGATGTATGATTCGTCCAAAAGCATCGTTAATTTTGCATAAAAATTTAAATTTGAAAAAATAATAACTACGTTAACCAACAATAAAAATGTTTCTGACACCGTAAAAACATTTTTTGACCCGAACTTCAGACCAAAATGGCGCACACGCTAAATCGAATTTGTAAATGGTAATAGATGAATCTCAAGGCGAATCCAAAATATTATTCAAAAATAACCAGCCAACACTTAAAGCTATCAAGTTTTAGCTTACCATTCTCATTCACAGGTCACACTTTTGAGTACCGCAGTACATTCTACATGTAACTGCACTTCTCACTCGAGCAGTTTTTGTTGCATTTGAAAGACAAAGACATTCACTCGTTGCGCTAGAAGTATTTATGTTCCGTCAAGCCGACGACTGCTCTGGGCAAACGTGATTTAGCCGTGTGAACACCAATTCGTTAATAATATACCTTAAAAAAGATGCATAACTTTATCTGGTGAGAGTATTTTCTCTAGAAAGAGATCCTTTCCCCCGAATGTCGAGCTTACGTGGTATTAATGGAATCACTTAGAACCATGAAAAACTTTCTGAAAAAAAATTTACAAAGCAGGGAAAACACAGAATGAGAAAATCTCGATTAGTCTAAATCAGTGAAAGCTAGGATCTCAATCAGAATATTTTCACAAATGAATCTTAGAATGCCCGTATCTATCAAAATTGTTGCGAAATCATAGAGACCCAATTCTGTACCTTTTACAGGTTTATTTAGTCCATACGCAGACTATTTTGGTTCATGTGCTAAATGATACAGTCCTCGTACTAAGCAATTGTGTCCTTATGTAAGCTAATTAGGTTCCTGTGTAAATTAATTTAATCTTTACGTAATTGACACTGGCCGTGCTAATTTAATATTCTGAATGAAATATAATAAACAGACGTATCTTACAGGATACATAGTTAAATTTTGCATACTTCATTTTACCCTGGGGTTAAAAACATCAATGCGTCATTTCAGCAACAAATTATTATTGTATTTATTATTTTCAATAGTTGTAACATATCAATCATGTTCAGGTCACTCTCATTTCCATGAATGACATCACCCAAAGATATATAATTCAATGTTCTACTTAATTTTTACAGTGATTTTTATCATTAAAATTAAAAAAAACGAAAGCTAAGCAATACATGAATGATACATACAATCGTACGTAATGTAAAATGGAAGGGAAAATTCATTGAATTACCTCATTTACATGCATAAATACAAATAAAATTAGGTTAATTCTTTGAGGTGTACATGTTTTATAACCATGTGGTAGTACCTCTTGAATCTGTTAAACTGATCAAAATGATAGGAGTTGCAAAACTTATTGCGTCGTTGCCATTCTTTCTATTTCCAGAATTTTCCGCTTACAAACAGGAATTCCGCTACCTGGAGTCACACGGAGCATTCTTTGCATTCTGTCTCACTGCATACTTTTAAGGGAACTCTTGAACGTATATTACTCTATTACATAAGTTCTACTGGGCTTAACAAATAAGAATATCGAACTAAACGGATTCGTTTCACACCAGGAAATGCTGTATCAATAGACTCTGCTGCATTGTCCATTATGAATAGAAGCTGCACGATCAAATTGGTTACGCAAATTTTGGCGAGCTCGTTGAACTATTCTAAGCAATCCTGGGCCTGACAAGCCCCTTTTCGAGTCGAAAAGAGTAACAAGGACACAGGATATCGCTCCAATGCAATGAAGGTTAGCTTCTTTACATGCAGGAAGAACGGCAGAGGCTCGTTTGCCTAGACGCGAGCGTCCTTGAGATCTTTTGCAGTATAAATTGAATTTGTCTCGTCAGTCCTGCTCAACGAACGATCTTTTGATCTGTGCTGGAAGAACCGCCGAATACGAGAGGCTCTTTTAGTTTTGTTTTTATTTCTGTTCAAGGTACGCATGTATTTCTCTTCTGACGTTTTATGATGTAAAAAAAATTCCATCAAGCTAATTTCTAATGGTATTTGTACTGGCATTTATAACAAATGCATTTAAAATCCTTTTCTTCAAGCCAGTAAGAGTTGCCAGACGATTATCTTCTACAGTTGATGTCAGTTTGTTGACAATATTTGGATTTTCTCATGACAGTGTCCGCCCTACTTCAGAGGCATCTCTTCCTCTTTTAACAACCACTCGTACTTTGTCTTGCAATCCACGCCCAGTGATGCAGCCAAAGTTCTCCAATTTTTTCCTCTGCTGTGAGCCTCTAAAATACTTTTTATGTCGCCACCTGATATCTTTTTCTACTTCATTGCTATTTCTGGGGCTCACACTATCAAAAAATTAATAGAATTTCACTTTTTCCTCAGTTTACTGCTTGTTTACTTATTTGTTCGTCGGACACAAAACCTTAAAACGAGACGGTCTCCCACACTGCACATTGGCTTACGGGCAGAGAGACAAGTTTATTTCATGAACGTTAAAAAATTCAACAAAGATCTAGCTCAGCAATTCACCATACTTGCACAAACTACGGCTGGAAACTCAGGAACGTACGCTCGAGCTCTTGATAAAAATGAAACTCCGGAAATGAAACTTAAATTACTAAAACTGCTGAATCTCGCCCAGTCTCTGATTCCCTAATGGAAAAAAATTCCATACCAAAAACGAAACCTCACGCTTGTCATCAGTGAGACAGAAGCTTCGGAAACAATCTCTGTACCAACTAATAAAAATTCGAGTCCCTATCCAGAAAAGACGATAGCGACTCTGATACATGAGGATAAGTCGTAGCCGGATCCGGAAACGAATGAAACCTAGAACGGCGGGACGAATTCCGATGGATTTACGCTCATAAGCCGAAGAAAGGCCAGAAGAAGGAAAATTATTCACGGCGCTCGGACTGATCTGTCATCCGTCAAAATACAAGGCAGCATCTTAATATCTCAGTACGGAAACACTCTATCTACTCGAGAAATTTATCATATTATTGGAAACAAGACGAAGGTATTTACCATCGAACGACTTGAGCTAACCAGCTTGAGACCTGGATTCAGTGCGTTCAGAATCACAGGAGACAAAACGCAAACAGATAAAATTTTGAAACCTGAGATATGGCCTACCGGAACTCGAGCAGCGAAGTACTTTGGACCACGGAAGATAACCTCCAACACTCCCGCAGCAACAATAAGGCGAAGCCTGTAATTTAAATCTCTTAGATTAGCCTTTTCTTTAGTCGAGTAACATTCTCTAGCCGGTAACTGCTCTAATAACTCGTTTACGTCCCATGGCAGATAAATATGAAATGTTTCCTAATATTGATCCCGACC
>VOMN01059988.1:0-26062 GCA_014899125.1 Orchestia grillus
GTGTGTTAGGCGATCAGTTTGGCAAAGTCACCACGTTGTAATGATTCAACTCTTGTTCACTTAGCTGTGGCCGCACGCCGTAGTCCGCACTCCGCACGCGGGATAGAGTAATTAAACTTCAGCATTGTAACGGTTGACCAACAAGGCTTGTGTTCTCCGTAGGTGTGGGCGACGTATTTTTTGCTAATATATTTATTGTTTAGTCTCAGCATTTGTATTTATCATGATGTTAGACGCTGTAACTCCTGTTATCACTGAAGATGAAGCTGCCCTCTATGACAGACAAATCAGATTATGGGGCCTTGATTCTCAAAAAAGGTGAGTTTATTTTGTCTTGTCATTAATTATGCACATGTTTTATTCGGTTTCTAAATGTTCAATAAAACTCATGTGTAATTAGTAAGTGAAGTAATGTTTTTAATATTTGCTCTTGTAAACGTCACATAACTAAGTTGTTACTGTTTTATAGATCCTAGCTACGCCAAGCAGAGTCAGCCAGGTTCAAAATATCTTGACCCCAGAGCCTTAAAATTGTCCTGTGGCTTTACACACAGCAAAGTAAATGCTTGTTGAGTGTTATATTTTTGTGCCTAATTGAATTTATTGTGCTCAACTGTTATTGGATTACTTGGAACACTCACCATTAGTGGTACTCAGTGTATCCTAAGGACTCTAAGGCCTGAACTTTATGAAATTTTTGAAATTAAGACAAATAAGTTTAACAATAATGTTATATATTTGGCTTAGTAAACATTCATATTGAAATGCTTAACATGTTTTAGAAAAAATATATATATTTTGCTTATAGAAATTGGTCCTGAGTCTGAGGAAAACTTTGGATAATATGTACTTGTTGGCTCCATGTACAGGATGTTCTATTCATCATTCACCCTTTATGTTAATATCATTGGAAAAGATTTTTTCTGAGTTGCAGAAGTTAACTTTCAAAAGCTTTTAGAGTGTGGAAAAAAGTATAGGAAAAGGTATCTAAAGCATTTATATTATTATTTATATACAAATATAATGCTATGATACAAAGTTTATGAAAATTAGGACCAAATTTATACAAGCTCTACTTATCTGGGTTTGACATTTATTTGTCAAATTACCAAAAAAAGCTATCCTAACCAACCTAACTTTAAAATGAGGAAGTGGAAAACTTGTTGTCTAATGTAAACTTGTTTTTATCTAAGTTTCCATCTTATTAAAGTTTTTAAATGAGTTTACCTAACTAAAATAATACAATCCAATGATACTAAAATGAGAGTTTAACAGTGAGTAGATTGCCCTATACAGGATGCTGACAAATATTAACTAAGAAATGTAAGGGGTTCAATAGCTGTAGATTTTTTATTTTGTATATATATAGGAGTTGGCTGTAAAACCTCATTATGAGATATTAATGTACCACTCTTAAAATAAGTGGCCATTCACACCTGTGAGGTAGTTCAAGATACTTTGCCTGAGGTGAATTAGGCCACCCAATGAAATATGTAAATAAATATTTTTGTCCCTTATTTCAACATATTTGTCAATAAAACAACTAGAACTTTTAAAGTTGTTCCAGAGATTTAGTATTTACTGGTATTTGTGTGACACAAGCCCTGACCTTTGGTTTGGAATGACAAAGTGCAGGATGAATTTTGCTGTGATTTGTCTCACTTGCAAATCTTAGGCACTGAACACCTCGCAAAAATGAGATAGTTTTGCAAATTCAATAATCGTACTTCTTCCATGCTCTTAGCCAAGTGGACCAATTTTTTTCTACATTTTATAAGTTTAAGATGTTAAAGGCTTGTTTGGATGATAATGATTGTTGTCTAATGTTGCACCATTTGAATAGCAATTTTGACTTACTACACTTTCTTTATGAGCTATAGATGACATACAGTATGAATCACATTAAATGCACTTCTTGCAAGTAGAATACTAGATTTCAATATTGCTTAATGTTCTTGGCAATTTATAAGTAATTGATAAGATCAAAAAACTTATTCACCAGTATAGCAATCAATTTTGTACATTTATCATCTGCTAATTGAGGGAGAACTTTCTATGCTCATAAGTAATTTTTAAGGATGTATTTAGGACTTTTTGAGAGTGTCTTAAGTTGTCCTGTGTGCTGTGGCTAGTTGGGATGCTATTTTTTTGTATTATAAACTAGAGTTAGAAGCATGAATTTTTTTCTGTACCAGCTCATAACCCATACAAAAACCTACTAAGACTTAGAAACCATGTAAAAATTTGTTATAGTAAAGTTTTATTAATAAAAAAGTTCAAAAATAGTACTGAGTAGTCCCATTTGACTGTACCAGATTTGTAAAATCAATTTAAAATGTAATTTTAGAAATTAATGACTACATTTAAAAGGACTTACTTTTCCTATGACTAATGGCTTGCATTTCTGTGCCTAACAAACAGAAGAAGAGGGGCTGTTCATTGGTGACTTTTGGGCCTATAGTTAGGTATTTTGCAGGGTGTAATATGAGCCTTAATAATTGTTCAGCAGCATAATTTCCAAAGAAACAAGACCAAGAATTAGTAGAAGTTTTTAATGTAACACGCCAGCAGCATACCTCAACTTCCCACCCACCCACATCCAGGTAATGCTGATCAGGTGGCAATTACACTGTGTAATCTCCAAATATCTTTTGTTGACTTCAATGGCAAAAATTTATTAAGAATATGATTGAATGAACTATTTTATTACATTCAATAAATAATCTGCATGAAAAGATATTTGGAGGATTTGGTGAATCAAAGTTCCTAGTTTAGGTATAAAAAAAGGCATTTTTCAGGTATTCACAAACAAATTATCCTGATTTTAATTTGGGTTGCTGCAGGGGACAGCCTTACAATCTTGAATTCTTATGTAGACCAGTAGAGCATTTGTGTCAGTTATGTGTTATTTATACATTGAAACTGAAAATGAAGTGTTGCATATAAAACTTAACACTTAATTTTTTAATGTGAGGTACGTTTCATTTTATATTACATAAAAAATGATTGGCTAGATCAATATAATTGTATGCTCACAAATATAGTCCTTGGGTTCTTGTTGTCTTTCATAGGAATAGCACAGAACTTTAACTTTGCCTTTTTACATAAGGAAGATTGGTGTGACTTGGGAAAAGTTATTTTTATACATATCAGAGTTTTTCTTTACTGTTTCAGGAGTACTAATTTATAATGAGTTTTGAAGTAGTTTTTGAACTATTGAATTACAAGAGATCATTGACATTTCTTTCAGTATGTTGAATCTATTATTATGCATAGAAATATGTACTGCAATTAAAGTCTTTATTCCCATTGTTAGTACAATTTAGGTTTAAAACTCAACTTGTCATTTTTAAACTTATTATTGAAAAATGGTATAAATATCAGACTACATAAGTTAGATTTTTCAAAAAATAAATTAATAGAATGTACTGATAATTAATCCATTACAATGATTCTATTTCAAACTTGATTAAAAAATTTTGTGACATATTTCAAATTTTTTTTATTGCTGAGAAAGCTCTTATGATACAATGTGTGCAACTTTCCAAAAACAGGAAATGTCCGCTGTAGATTTTTATTTTACCAATATTATTTCGTGGAATATAAGTATCACCAAGAACTTGAGTATCAATATGAATCCATTTGTATAATATAATGACATGTGTATGTTTATTGAGCCTCAGCTGGACCTTTGATACACATTTTGATCTCATTTAGAGTATTTTATGTCTAACTTACAAGTATGTTAGTTGGAAGTAGGGATGTTTAAGTCTAGGTAAGTCAGTTGCAGTTGTCACAAAGCTTTTGTTCAGGTAATGTGTTCTTTGCCATGAACAAAATTTTTCTCACAAAATTTTGTATTTTTTCTCACAAAAACTAACTTGGGAAATGGAAAAATGAAGAAATATTATGAAAATCCCTGGAGGTGTATTAGATACAGAATTCAAGTGGTTTACATGCAGCAAAAAATTAGTGCTGTATCAAAATATGCTTCTTTTAAAATAAATTTGTTGAGAAAAGTTCCCAAGTGCAAAATGAAATTAACATCACACCAAAAACACTAAAACAGGCCAAAACATCTGAACTAAGTTTTCAAACTTTATGACAAGCCAACTGCTATAAAAATCTAAAATGGATAATTTTAAATAATTTACTATTTAATTTTGATGTAAATGTATCAATTTGTATGCAAGTTTTTAATTTGGTAGAATGTCATGGGAGCATTAATCCTGTACACTATCATTGTGAAATTATTAAGAAAGTGGTGATGATAGCACATTCAAAAATGAAATGTTCAGTAGCATAGGTGGAAATGCTGTGGCAGTGGGATGCTTTGGATATAAAAGTAGAGCCTAAACAGTGTGGGATTAGTGTCCTATAAGATAGTTTCTACCATTTTCAAAGTCTAAGCTTGTAGAAAGACTAAATTGATATTTAATTTTGCAAAATTGAAGGGCATTGTTTCAAATTGCAAGTGCTCTAATTGAGTAATTAGGTTTTTGACACCGATGCCCATCTGACGACAGAAACAAAGGTTCTTTTGGGCTTCAAAATTGTGAGCCCCTAAGATTGCTGAGAATCAGCTGGAAGTGAACATTCTGCTGATGATTTCTAAAATTACACCCTGGTGTTGTAAGTAATGTGTCTGTGAATTTATGAATATATGAACTCCTTTTTCAATGAGTATTTCACTGATTAAAGAATTATTGAGCTTGAATTATAAAACTTGAATGCCATTCAAGCTGTGACAGTAATCCTTCAATTTTTTGGTTTACCATTCTAATTAAAAATGCCTCTTCATGGTCTTTGAGTATTGTGTATGAATTTCAACATTGTCAACAGGTATATCAAAATTTTTCACTCTTTGCATTTAGGAAAATGATCTTAAAGCTGTGGTCCAATATTTTCTGTTGTTAAAATTTTTAAAATGCCTGAAATGATGGAAAACTACATTTTAGTAAAATCCTTATCTGAGGAAGGTATATAGAATATTTACATGCATAACTTTCCAAAAAACTGATGTAAACATGTGTAGGACAAGCCCATAAAAAGNAAGTAAAAGGCTTGAACCTGTCACCAATACTGAAAACCTGCTCTGACAATTACATCCTATGTGTCAAATTTTTTCTTGAGACATTAGCATAAGAATGATCCTTACCAGAATATCAGAAAGATAGGCCTGTCCTTCTAAAATTTAACAAGTCAATATTCTTCCCAAAGGCCTTTTCAAATTAGGAAGCACAATGTACAGATTTTGTTCACACATCTTAGAGGTATTTGCACCATGAATTGATGACAAAGTTTTCAATCAAGGTATTTGACCACTGCCATGCCAGACTATTTGAGCTATGATTTAATGTTTTTTGTTGGTAAATACGTGCATTTGATATCTTTATCTCATGTTTAAGGTCTTTTTATGAAGTCTTTGAAAAACTATAATACAGTGTACACAATTTGCTTTGAACTGTAATTCATTAGAATAAACATTCAAAATAAAAATAACATCCTGAATTGCCCCAGCACTCAAGGCAATTTGGTCCACCTACAAAAAAAAGTTTCATAAACATTTGTTAAAATTATGTTTTGATGTGGATAATTTTCTGTGGCTCAACAGGTAATCAGAACAATAAATGAGTTTTTTAACCTTGACTGTTTCCTTTTGTTTTTAAATGCAAATATTCAAGGACAACATGCAGTGTTGAAATTGTGGTATATTCTAGGTAGAAGTGCATTGAATGTGGTTGGTTTTCTGTCTACAATTTATGAAGAACATGTGTGAAATTCCACTGCAATTTCCGATTCAAGCATGATCAAATCTTGATCAAAGACATTGATTCAGTGCCCAAGCTACATCCAGAACTGATGAAAATGTACCAAAATTTTACACACTTTCCTACAAAGAAAGCACGCTATTAATGAACTTGGCTGAACTATCTGGTCTTTTGGGGAGCTCAGTGCATTCTTTATAGCCAAAGATTTGCAAATAAAACAAATTGTTGCATAATTCATTCAGCTTGTTGGATTCTGATCTAAAGATAGCTTGTGTTGTGCAAGTACTTGTTAATACTAATTATTTATAGTAATAATTATTTTAAGTGTCTCATAGACAAATGTGCTTATGTAATTGCCAAAATCTGTATTCAATATGTTTTATGTGCTGTCCCCAATAACCCCAGTTGTAAAGAAATGGGTGCCATTTTTGAGAGAAAAAGGGAGATAATTTATGATAGTGTGATTCCATTGCCAACTTCCATGTACATATATCAAAAATCTATGGGCTTTCATCTTTTAGATTTTTCTCCCCAGATCGTTTTGAGACCAAGTAAGAAAAATAATTTCTTGGTGTTTCAGTGAATTAATTTTAATGTTTACTAAAACAAATATACAGGACTAATATTAAAATTCATTCCCAACTGTTGAATTTAGAAAATTTTGTATACTTTCGGCACTTCAGACCTCATAATACAGTATGAGACACCTGAATTATCCAGGTGTCTCAAATAGCCCTGTGAGAGTGTAGCATAGTTGGCTAAATGTAGACAGAATATTGGATTGTTGACAAAGTTTTTGTCCTCATAGATGTACAGAGTGGCCCAAAAGTAAGATACCCTTTCATGAAATTGTGTTCTAAACATTTGTTATTGTATCAGTGAGGGTACTTTATGTTTGGGTCACTCTGTATTAGGTTTATTTGGTTTTGGAATCAAGGTACTGCCTGCATCAACAAAATGAAAGTAGGTATTGCAAAACTAAGTACAGTCATCACTTGCTACTTTGCATTTCATTTATCGCAGCCTCAGTATATCGTGGATTGTCAAAAAAAAATTATCAAGAACTCAAAATTGAGGAATTATGTTGTGAAAGTTGCGCTCACACTAGCAGAAGGCAGAGAGTGCCCACCACACAATTCAAAATCCACGTCTCTGATTGGCTGGCTTGCATCTCGCCGTTTGAGATTCCTCCCAACTCGAGAATCTTGCAAGCTGATTAGCCTAGACATTTCTTTCATCTTTGCTCTCATACCCAGCAGAGACAACTGCACTCATCAACTTGATGTTTGAGTGATGCTTAGTCTTGGGATGTGCAAATTTTTATTCTCTTGTGTTTTTTTTGTTCAAAATAGTGCATGTGATGCCCTTGAAAATATCTCCCAAACATTGTCCACACTCTAAATCCTCCTGTGAACCCAAGAAGAATAGAAAATCATATTTATATTATTTTATGTAATATTTATTTTATTAATATTTTATTTACACATGTGAAACTATTCTTTAATGTTCTAATGAAAACATGTGTATGTATATGGTTTCATATACACTTCTTGGTATCATACATACACAAGAAAATGTACACATGCTAAAAATGAGAGAGTGACACTTCATCACAGTTTTTCACTTATCGTCGCTGGTTTTGGTCACTATCAACCGCGATAACTGAGGGATGACCAATACAATCATATTATATGTGGCCATTGTGATCTGCATACACATGCTAATGTTCTTCATGCATCTTGTAGGTTACGAGCAGCCTCGGTGCTGGTGTGTGGACTATGCGGCCTTGGAGCTGAGATCACCAAGAACCTCGTGCTGGCAGGAGTGAAGAGCATCACCCTCATGGACCACACCAGCGTCACACAGCTGGATGTTGTTGGCAACTTTTTGGCTCCTCATGACTCTATTGGAAAGAACGTAAGATTGTGCTCTGTAGAAAATTCTTTCAAATCTGAGACCTATGTTGAATAAGTTTTGTGTTGTGTTGATAGAAAAAAGAATTGCTGTTTTCATTTTATGTTAGGACTTGAGCAAGACAGAAAATTTAGATTTGGCCCAAGCTTTTGGTGTGGATTAGCTAGAAATGTCATGAGAAGATAAAATGTATTTCTGAAGACAACATGAGATTATATCGGGTATCTGGGCTACAGAACGTCAATTTAACATATTAAAATCATAAGGTAAACATGGAAAGGGGGGGGGAGTATTAGTACACGCCATTTAATGATCAAAGGTAGGAGTTGTTGTGGTACATCAAACTGTCAGGGAATTTTGCTATAATTATTAATGCTGTGAAATGGCTCTAAAATTCTTGAATATTGGATTTTTACTTTTTGTAAAATGTTTACATTTAAAAAATTAAAGATTGCTATTCTTGTCTAGAATGCTGGTACCAGGGGCAGCTCATTCTTCTTTCAAACATTATCCTCATGCTCATTAACTTGAGTTTACAAGATCCTACCAGTTTTCCCAATGTAACATGCAGTGCAACCATTGCAAATTAATTTATATATGATATCATAATTATCACAAGGAGTTCTTATGTCTTTCGATATTTATTGTTTCCTTTAAATTGTATGCCTACATTTGTGAGCTAATTTGATATTGAAAGGCTTTAGCTTTTGTAAATTTTTAGCCTAAAATTTTTGTCTTGCTTGAGTCCTATTATGAAACACAAATGGAACCTTCAGGACGTCCACTATTCTCCTAATTGAGAGACTGCTGTGTCTAAAGTTAGTGGCTGTCATTATTGGTCAGTGGGCAGTGAGTGATGCATTGTATCCTGTATACCAAGTGAGAAGTTATTCTGTGGTCCAGCAAATTTAACAGGCAAGTACTGTTGTGAAATAGGTAATGATTGCATCAATTTATCCACTTATGTATCACATCCATGTTATTTTCATTTGGTGGTATTGAGGTGTGCTAAAGTTTATGATTGAAAGAGAAATTTAAGTTTCTGAAAAAGTATATCAGGTAACCTGCCTGATGATACTTTTTCACACTGACAGACTCACTCTGTCAGTTAAAGTATAGACTGATTCAGTTGACAAGGATTATTTTTTATTGGTTTGATTTGCAATTGGACTACCTATCCCATTTTGTGCCAGATTTACAAAAAAAAAGCGTTTTTGTTGAGCTGCTATTTGTATCCTATGTATGCAATCACAGCTAGAAATGGTTTGTTTGTACCAAGAGTTAGGTTATATCAAGAGTCAGTCAGTTTATATCAAGGACTTATTTTGTTCCCCAGATATGCAAGTATACAAAACATGGTCACTTTATACCAAGAGAGGTTTTGGAGTGAGGACTAGTACACTCATTTCAATTTTTAACAAGAATATGATAAACTTGTCCCTTCAAATTTAGAAAATACAAATTCTGTAAAAACTATTAACAAGTTCTGCTGTCATTTTTTTTCTAGAATTATAGATGCTTTCATATCCTTTTTAAGCAGGTCACTGAGTCCTCAAGTGTATGCATGTATTACAGTATAATTGTTGAAGTAGGTATATTGAGCAGAATGTTAATATATTATTTTAATGTTATAATTCATTCTCACTAGTATTTAGAGTAAGTTCATGTATTCTTAATTGATGTTACTTACCTATCCACATGTTCCCTGTATTAGGCTGCTCTATACTTAGGCTATTTCAGAGTTTGGATGGGTTTGACTTAGAAATTTTGGAATCACTTTCGTGTTTTGTAGTTAGACATGCATCCTTCTTTGCTATTTTCTTTACTTGGATTGTTAGTTTGTCATTTTGATGTATCAACAGTGGGAGTTTTTTAAATGGAATCAAAATATGAGTATTGACTTACAAGATAACTGTTACGCAACAGTGGAATGAATTGCTTCATTGGTACATACACCCATATTACTTTGTGCATTATTAATGCTGTCAGTGAGTCTCAACTATCATGTCTCATCTACAAATAAATGTTGGTGTAAATTTTAAACAAAAATTCAAGACCTTCGTTCAATTTTAGTTGTTTATGCGTTACCTTGTACAACACTTTTCAATGCACCTCATTCACTCGTTCAGATTGCGGAAGCATCAAAAGAAAGAGCACAGAACTTGAACCCAATGGTGCAAGTTGTGACGGACACGAGCGACTTGTCCGAGAAGCAGGGCAGCTTTTTTGCCCAGTACGACGTGGTGGTGGTGAGCCGCTGCTCTGATAAGGAACTCCTCATCAAAATCAACGAGTTCTGCCGCAGCAACGGCGCTGTGTTCTACGCTGCTGGCGTCCATGGTCTCTTCGGCTACATGTTTGTTGATCTCAACCAGCACAATTACGTCGAGTGAGTGAATGCAGCAAAATTCATTCCAAGGAGACTGGAAGGTTTTCTTCTGAATGGTTTTAAATTCACAGGGAAAGTTCATGACGATATTTCGAGTTTGCATCAACTGCTTGTGTTAACAAACATAAATTTGTAACGAGCTTAGCAGTATTTTTTGTCATATTAAAACTAAGTAATTGAAACCTCACCTGGTATCGGTGATGAGATTACACAAGTTTATTCAAACATGTTGAATGATATTATTCTTATGTATTTATTTGTTTGTGGTGAAATGTGTTTTCGATCTACATACTTTTTTGGTTCATTTCACAATTTCTCTTTAAGCTCTTATGCTCCTGAATTCTATTAGGTTAAAAATGCACAATGTCTCATATGCTAAATTTTTTGTACTTAGAAAAATTTATAATATAATTTCAAATAGGGTATCATTTTTATAACAGATAGGTAGTAATGTAAGGCAAATAGAGATTAAATGTTTTTCTCAAGTATGAAAAACAATTTGTAAATACCAGCAGTCGTTCCATGTAGAGGTACAGTATATCCCTTGAACGATTCACTCAAATCTGCGCCTTATTGCAGAGAACAAAAGGAATTTACCGAAGTCGAAGTCAATGGAGAGAAACAGAAGGTGGAAGAGAGCAAAATAGTGAAAAGAAAGGAATCATTCGTTCAGCTGAGTGCAGGGTTGGATGTCGACTGGACGTCTCCCAAGTACTCGGCCAGACTCAAGAGAGCCAGCGTCGGCTACTTCATCATGCAAGGTAATGCCCGTCACGCCCCACATCTTAAATTCATTCTTTTTTCAAGGAGTGCTGAAGCAGCGTCCATTCAGCATTGTACTTAAACTATTGAACAATTGGAAGTAATTTATTGCTGCTAGTGTTACACCAAACATATTTCTGGTGTGGATGTCTGGAACTATTACAATAGACTTAAATATATATATATGTATAGCTTATTGTGGGTCCGAGGGAATTCTAGGGCACCTGACCTTCAGTTAACCCGTTACTGCACTAGTTCTTTTCAATGGTAAATAAGAACAACTCTGAGTAATTTTAACACAAGAAGACATTGTAGAGAACTGAATCAGATTCAGTACAAGGTACCGTTAAAGGTAAATTCTTCTTATATCCTTTCCTTTCACGCGCTATTCGTGGATAACTGGTACGCTGTGGTTGATTAACGTACAATTTGGCGAGTGTTCCATTTAAAAAGTACACTCACTTATGTTAGTAGTACTGTTAAACTACAATCACCTTACAATTTCTTATATCATGTCGAGTGAAATCGATTTCTTTACCAGCTGTAGTGTAATTGATATAATTATTTCAAAAGGGTACCTTACTAATGGCCCACCCTGTAGTTATAAGAAAATAGTGCCGTACAATACTTTATTCCCGAGATAAACATAAGTGGCAGAGAATAATGCTACGCTCAGAGAAATGATCGCATAAATTTATGTACTCTAGGTGCATAAATACTTATCTTTTTAATAATAATGCAGCACACCTCTAATAAATGTGTTATGTGTTAAAACATGATTTTGCATCAATAACTTCAAAAATATATTAGAACGTAGTCAATAAATCTGTTGTTGAATCATTGAAATATGCAACATTTCGTAGCAGGATTAGCTGCTACTAGTATGCGCCTGGATGTAGATGATTTTATGCACCCATTACAATCAAATCGTGCAATCGTGTGTATATTTTCAACATAGAATATTCATATTCAGAATTTCACTTCATTCATATCCAGTGCAGGTTTTTTGCGTGCCATCTGTAATTGTGGCCGCCCAAGCGCAGATCTGACCCCCGAGGCGGCCATTTCCGCAGCCTTGCCGCAGTAATTGTCGCTTGATTCGGAAGTAATTCTTTCATGTGAAACGTTCTTTTAATTGTCTAATCATATAAGCATTTTCTCCATTCCAGGTTAAATCCGAATGAATAGTCACGATTGATGATGAATGTAGAAAATTCTGATGGTAAATGTACAGGAAACAATTCTTTTATAAAGGACGTGACCGACTATATTGCTTTATTTACCCATTAAGAACTAAAAGTTTTATATGCTCGGTGAATTTGAGTCCGTCTCAACACCTATGTCCTATCACGAAATGTACAAGTGTGTGATGTAGTCAAGAAATGCAACTCTGGCCTCACGCGAGTATATCAACCTGGTAGTAGCTAGGTTATCTACCGTACGTCATGCTAATGAGACATTTAGGTCATGATATTTAATTCCGCATTGAGCATAGTACGCTAAAATGATGCTTCTCTGTGTTGAGTTTAATGCGAATAAGTGCGTAAAGAAGTGGTGTAAGTGCGTAAAATTGCAATTGGGTGAATAAATTTATGCACCTAAGTATACCCATTTTGGGAGAACGGGAAATGCATTCAAAGTGCATAATTTTACTCACATATTTTTATCAGTGTAGTTTTTGCTGTTCCTTGGTACGACAGAGTGCTCGACAACAGTTCTAATATTCAAGCAAGCCCAGAAACACTCACTTGACTTACAATCTAAACTCCCTTCTGCGGGTATAGCATAGGCAGTAGGATTAGGTGTGTGTATCGTATGCTATAGCGATTGGCGTCTCCGGTGGGACACTGTTGAATTATCTCAGTTATGGATAGTCGTACGGGACTTGTAGCTAGCTTTTGTGTCCACTTTCCTTCTTTCTATTTTCACACCTTTGCCGTCTTTTCTTCCCTTCTTTCTGCTGTTTGTATGCGCCGAGTGTGGAACAGATTATTGCTTAGATTCCAAGTTCCCTGCCGTTCATGTTAAATGGTCCTTTTTTTCTCTATTGGGATCGCCTTTGATGTTGCTAGGGAGCCTTCAACTAGAAGCCTAGCAGAGCTTATTTGGGACCACAAGTTACTGTCGCTCCTGATTTTTGTTCACAATTTACTATTTCTCATTTGATTGTAGTACTGTGATAGATGTCAACTATTCGTGATAAATAAAAGTTTTAAATCATTTCTTTCATTCGGTTTGCGTTATGCGTGCAGTGTTGCTGGAGTTCCACGCCCTCCACAAGCGCCTGCCGTCGCCATCGTTGAGAGAAGCAGACCGCTGTGAGCTGCTCACCATCAAGCGGGCTCTCCTGGCCAAGATGGACGTCCCTCTTGAGAAACTTGACGACAACTTTGCCGAGTCAGTGCCTCTGAATTGGCCGGTTTTGTTCTGCTAACTCTTAGGGTCTGAATAACTGTGTTTGTTCATTTTAACACTTCGACATCGATTCTCCGTACAGGAAAAATTTCATGTCGATGAATATCTCCGTTGTGAAGGTGAAAATTAAGGATTTTGTTTTCACGAATTTAGTAATCTTATCAATTTTCTTTCTAATCAGAACTAGCTGATTCGATTTATGAACACAAATTTGTTTGACGAAAACTTAGGTAGTTTAATTCAAGTATTAAATTTGTATCATTCTTGATAGTGCTTTGGTAACATTAGGTCAGAAGATCGGGTGTACTATAAATGATCCACTTCGGAGGCAAAGTGTTAGTCTCTCGTCTACGGTATGTTAACTGATGTCAGATGTAATAGATGAAATCTGCTCGTCTCGCCACATATTCCATCGGCCAGAATATCCGGTGCATAAGTGCGGAATATTCAAGTCAACAGATAATATTTCCCTCCAATTAGTGAGTGAATGAAAGGTTCATCTGATATACATAATATTAACCATGCTGTGAATTTGGCCGAGTCGTATTATTGTCGGGGATTTAGGCACTACCAGAAGTTACCGCGTGCTTCTTAGTTGCTTGAAAAGACGTTACGTTTGTGTGGGTACAATTGGAGGTAATCTCACGTCAGTTTCAGGTAATTTTATCAAACACCGCTTAGTCCTTAGCCGAACGACTCACTTTTGTTTATTAAAAGTAACGAACTAATTCTTACCATAAAATGCCCACAGATATGTCCTTGTTTCCACCTGTTAGTCCAGAGTTGTAAAAGTGTTGGTCAAAGTTCGGCCCAAATACTATGCTGGAGCCAAATCTCGCACGAAATATAGGGGGACACGGCTTGAACTAATTCCTCGCAGTAAACCGATTTATTTTCGTTTCGTGGCGTCGTTGCTACAAAGAAACCACAAATGGGTTAACTGTGACACACACTCTATGCGGCACGTCGGTAACTAGATGCTTGAAGGAGATTTAACTCGTTTTGGAATACTTCTTACTATAATTACAAGAAGCAATTTAGCGTAGACGTCAGGGCTGGAATGATGTATGCCTTTTTCATGAAGAAATACGTGTAGAAATGTTAAATTTTGACGACTGTTAGACAATGAATCAAATCATTTGATACATAAATTTTTATTGATTGTTGTCTGAAAGAGACTGTGTGCCATAATGTTAAGCCCCCTAACGTTTTGTGTATGGTAACCTTGTAAGAACATAAGTCAAGAATTATCGGCAGTAGAAATTAGCCAGTTGTCTTACACTTGCATTCAAAACTAGGGTGAACATGTATACAAGTGTGTAACATATGCAACGCCTGCGTTAGCAACATTTATTCATCAAAAAAAATTGATGTTATTCCGGTTAAAGGGTCTAATTTACAGAGACTAGCACTAGAACGGAAAAGTTTAGCCTGTATCTTCACTGTGTTCCAGGCTGGTGTTCGGTCAGGTGTCACCGGTGTGCGCGATCGTGGGCGGCGAAGTGGCGGCGGAAGTGATCAAGGCAGTCACGAAGAAGGACCCACCGCACAACAACTTCTTCTTCTTCTCGCCACTAGAAGACGGCGCTGGCATCGTTCAATGCATTGGAGCCTAGCTTCTTGCTATGACTTTCACTTAGTTCTAGATCCATTTGTCATCCAGTTCTAATTTCTTCAAGATAGGTCCCCTAAATATGACGTTCCTATCGCCTAAATTTTACAAAACGGAGGGTCAAGGAGAAATTAAATTTCCCCATTCTCGTGTAGATGAAACAGAGGAGTCATTTCTTCAAACGATCTCTTGATATGGTACTTTAGCTAGTGATCCCCCTCATTTTCATAAATTTTCTTACAATTTCAAGAAGTGAATCTAAGATAATAAAAGAACAACGGTATCAATGAATTTTATTTACTCTCTCGGTTAGGAGGTGATTCCAAGGGCCTCTGGGCACGATCGATCTGTAGTTGCCCAAATGATCTGGAAAAAAGAAGCATCAATGGACACGACGTTAGTTGAAGCAGGACGACGAAGGTTGTGGTACAGTGGTTTTGAGTCCGCGCTCACAATTGGTTCATCTACGCTCGTTTTTACCTTTCGACTAACTATGTAACATGATTGATAGCTAGTCCTGGCGAATAAGTGTGGTTTCCTAACCACCTACATTACGAAACAATAAAAAATGTTCATTATTCCAACGAAAATTTGCTCTTGTATTCTGATTACTGGCATTGCATTGAAGCAGGTAGATTTGGACATTGGCTAACCTTGCCACAAAAGCAAATTTTGAGCATTCAATTATTTTATCTACTGTGACAAAGAAACGGGAAAGTATGGTTTCAGCTTGAGGATATGAAAACGCGAAATTTTGTTAACGAGGGTTATGTTATCATGGAGAGATAGGCGAGAAGAAGACTGCAAGCAACATCTGATGAAAAGATTGTCCCAAAGCCATTATAAGGTTTCATCAAGAATAATAAAATATTACTATCCTTGTTTTCGACCAGTGAAATTAATATGATTAACTGAACATTCCCTGAGAGATCCTTAGGTAGCGTCACTCGGCAGATGAGATCAATGCCGTCACGAAAAATGCTCTGCGCCCATTCCATCGAAAAATGGCGTCTGCATACAAAGAAGTTTTGCTTGTTCTACGTCGTCCAGACAAGTAAAATGTAACACTCCGAAACGCATATTCTCGCACCTCTAACCGGCGACAACATAACACCTTTCTCGTACACATACTTGAAAGAAAACGAGGCATCTAATCTGAACTGCTTCAAAGGTATACCTAAATGTGCCCACTCATTCTTCCCTCCTTATATTTCTCAACTTTTAACAAATTCTCTGAGGACTTACCATCGTAGAACAACCTGTCGAAGTTCAAGGGTAAGGTCGTGTGCGGGAGGACCAGGGCGTTCACGGTGCCGTCAAGAAGCGGGCAGAAGCATCTCGGTACGAGAAGAAAAATCCACTGCCGAGCACAGTCCACTCTCTGCACGACTGCCCAGCCATGCAGGGTATAGGTGGGGACATCCACGGAACTTTTGGGCGACCGATCCTTATCCTTTACGGGCGAGCTGCGTCGAAGAACGATTTCATTTGGGGTTCCCGGGCCGGTGTCTCTGATGTATTGCTTATCTACTGAACACAAGGCGACCATACTACGCATTTCAAGAGTGGGCACCACATCTTCTAAACGCACAAAACCAAACTTAATTTCTATTGCTATTGTCTCGTACGGTGTGATGTAGGGCTTCATTACTGTACGGGAGTCGAGAGTTAGTGCATTGTAAGGCCACAGAGCGCTGAAGTAAGAAGAAACTGCGATATTTTGCTCAACTTCTGAAGGCGGACAGCTCCTCTTGTAAAACGTTCCGCACACAGGTGGTATACCTGCGTACTGGTAACACACCTCGTGGAGTTTATGAGGATCAATGCCAAGCCAGTAGTTGTAACCGTAGGAACAGACCCCGGATTCCTGAGGGCTGCGTATTCTATTTTCAAACAAGTTGAACTGCCTTGCCAGTTTGTCAACGACGTCGCAGTCCAGCGACAACCTGCTGGAAACGCGCGTAGACGCTATGTCTGCGAGGGCTCCATGAGAGGGCGCTATGAAGTGCACCACGTGGGTGGGTTTGACGACTTCCATTAGTTCAGCAAACCTACATCGTTCGTAGTCTTCCCTTATACTTGGACAACTGAAGATAAGAGGTTCATTCCTACATTCTTCGCTGGCGGTCTTGCACAAACTTTTTACTGCGTCCATGAACTCGTATTTCATGAGTAACAGATCAGGTTTACCAATGAAAATAGCCTTGATTTCGTGAGGTAAGAGAACCTTTCGGTCACCGAAGTCGAGCATGCTGTCGTACACATAGTCTAAGCCACGCCCCAAGTCGGCGTGTTCGCAGTTCCTCAGCACATGAGACATGCCATACTCGTACGCTGGTCCAAACACCGGCGCCCGGTAGCGGCACAGAGACACCGCGCCTGGGAAACACTGCATCGGACAAACAAGATTTGCATCCAAGACACAAACTCCCGCCGCTGGGGTTGGCTCCAGAGGAGAAGGAAGACACTCGTGTTCACAACGCTGTGGTTCGACTGTATCGCGGTAAAGCGTCGAGGTGCCGTTTAGAGATTCCAGCAGCGCGTTGATGAGGTAACGCGTGAATGTTTTCTTGCCTGACCTCGATGGTCCAACAACGACAACGCGAACTGAAAAATACAGAACTCATGACACGGCGCGGAACAGCACTCGAATATAATGTGCTTATTAATATTCAAATAAATTTACAGAGTAGCGTGTATCCTACATATTAGTGTCACACACAGTCGTTCCATACAGAGCTGCATCATCATCATCATGATACAAGTCGCGTGACCCATCAAAAATGATGGACCTGACCTCCCTTCCTGACGGGCATTGAGCGTGACTCTAAACCTATAAACAAATTTAAACGCTACGGGCTGTATCAGGTATTACATACGTGTTACTTAGTACAAACATTTCAAATAGTATTTGTATCAATCATAGTCAACGGCTAATTATAATTCTAAAACAACAAAAGGTGCAACAGAAAAGTATTTGCAACCTCTAAGTCACGCACAGAAGCAGGTGATGAGTCACTAGAATCAAAGCCTCTGCTCACGTACAGACGGAGTGCTTTGCAAGTTATGAATATCTACCAAGACATATAATTCATATATTAAATAATTCAAAAAATTTCTAATTCATACACAATATTAATACATGAAGCAATATCAAACAGTCTGGCATATTATGAAATTGTAAATAAAAATGTACCTTGAACAAGGCCATGATCACTACTAATTTTTGCCAGGTTAGGTAAATAATTTCCTACAATAAATGTGAATAGCATCACAGTTGCATGAAGTATTCTAACGAACAGAAGCAACAGGCAAATCAATCACTCAGAGTCAGACAAACACATCCATCAAGTAAATAGAACAGACTACCAGCACCAGCACCACCCGACTGCCCAAATAATGCGACTTACTTTGTGGGGATCCAGCCTCAGAGCAACTTGTTGCCTGGCTTTTCAGCTGCTGAGTAACCTAAAGAAATAGAAATTCGATATACACATAATATAGATTTCTGGGGTTACACAAGCAGTATGGGCTGAATTTGAACAATCAAGCAATACCTCAAAGTACACTACTTTTTAACAAGAGATGATCCTTGCACTACATTCAAGCATAAAAATGAGCTATTTCACAATACACTTAGTTTTGTGGTAAATACGCAAGTTCTGACATTTCAGGTGAATCACCTGTAATCACACTCCCACATCAGTGATCATTATTGTTGTATTGTCTAAAGTAACACGGCTTTGAGCACAAAGACCTGTGTTGGATTCGCACAGGCTTTTGAAAGTAAGATTTTACCCAAAAAAATTCAGAAAAGTCCTGTACTTGAACAATATTCTCCAATAGCTGTTTCCTCAAATAGGTTTGAATAGGTTTCAACAGCCTAAACATGCAGAATAGTCCACTGAGCTGACACTGCTGCCTACCAGGTATAAAAAGCATTACCTCATTTTTTCAAACACCAGTGTCAAAATGTCCCTAAATTTAAAGAGAAAAATCTATACATCAAAGCCACCAACATTTTCATGAAAATTGACACCTTTTGCCAAGATGGAGGTATGTAGACAGGCAGGGCTAGACTCTTGGCTTTCACACGCTTCAACGGGCGTGTTCCACAAAGGCTGAGAGCGTTGTATTGGCCATTGCGATGATCTGGATGGATGTACACCGTGGGTTTGAAGTGATCAGGCTTGACACTCTCAGGGTAAAGCTTGCGCAAGGTCCTGCCAAGTAACTTGAGAGGGAACTCTCGCAAGCGTAAGACAACCATCCGCTTGCCCTAAAAAATAAAATAAAAATGTGGGAAAAGTGTTAAAATCACAAGTGGTTGCATGCTTGTCTCCTCTTCAGAAGTGAAGAGCTTGAGTAGGAAAAGACTATTACAGTAGGTTCCCTGGTTATGTCAACCCCAACTTACATCATTTTGCTGTTGCATTACTGGTCAATGTTTTTGTGAATATTCTCTATTTTCACTTATTAAACATAATGTACAATATTATGTTACAATTATCTTATTATTATGTCACCTAATGCATCATTCTATGGCGAAAAAAGTTCAGGGCTACTTACATCCTGCATTACATGGTTTTGCATCCACAAAAAAGGTTTGTTCTAACTTACAAACAAATTCTACTAATATCCCGTCTCTGAAACAGATGCCAGACATAAGTTGGGGACTTTCTGTACACCCAACATCCCTTAAAAAAGAGACACCAGTGTGGCACTTCCCAGTTAAATTGAAATTCACCTAAGAAATTCAATGTATGCTCATACTAACCAGAAAGTCAGTGTTAAAAACCAACATGCTGGATGCTTACTGAAAACTTTCTAGTGTAGAAGTTGCAAATAATTACAAATTACAAATAATTATGCTTTATGTATTTTACAACTGCATTCCTCATGGGTTTATAATGTATTGCCTACCAGGCAATCTTACTGCAAGCGTGTAACATACTTTCTTTTCAAATTCAAATTTTAGCATTAACTGATAATTCTGTATGTCAGGAACAAAGCAGTACCAAAATATAAGTGCGTAAAGAATCAAAGCACAATTTGGAAAATTTAAGAAAGACAAGCTAATCCAAAAATATGTATCATATTAAATTTGACTGCATTTATAATTAAAATTCCCTGCAAAACAATCATTAGGTATCCCAACACATCAAAGTATATGTAGTTATGAAATTTTTTCGTACATATTTTAATTTTCCCCCTTGCACAGCATTTCAATATAAAAAAATTCAAAAATTCCCTTTCATACTTTCAATGAAAGTACTTATCAGTCATCATTTGTAATCTACATAAAATATGTTTTCAAACCCCTTATGACAACCTAAAGTTTCTGAAAATTGGTTAAAATAAAGAATTTCAAAAAAATTATTTACTATGAAGAGATGTTTCAGAAAATGAAATCACTAAAAACATACCACAATCAAGTTCAGGGATTCTAATTTGTTCTCAGCAACATTGGTGCCATGTATCTCCAGGTATTTGTCATAGATTTTTTTCTTGAAGGCCTCTGACACCACACTACTTGTAGAGCAAGTTTCTTCATCACCTTCAATAGGACTTTTATAAGGTTGGTCTTCATGAGAACCTTCACAAGAATTTTCCTCTTGAGTCCTTTCATGAGAATTTTCCTCTTCAGTACCTTTATGAGAATTTTCCTCTTCAGTACCTTCATGAGAATCATAATTTTCAGTGCTTTCACAAATATTATCTTCTCTAGTGCCTTCATGAGTATTGTCTTCTTGAGTACCATCATCAAAAGGCAAAAACTTGTCACGGACTTTCTTATAACCACAAAAGTTTGACTTTGAATAACTACCTTGAATAATCACTGAAGGGCATTGTTTAGGAGCAAAGATGGGAACAGCATCTCCTTCCCTCACCAAATTATCCAGAATACAAATATTGCCCAGTAAAACTTCTATAACTGCACAACCTCTCACAATCAAGTTCCTAGAGGAAAAGAAAGAAACAAGCAGGGAGACTTCACCATTAGCAGCAGTGATGAAACAGTAACCATTTATGCAACTTCTAAAATCTTCTATTGTCAATCGTTTTATAACAGGACTTTCAGGATGAGCACTAGAATTCACAACTGTTGTTTCTACATGATCGGGAAGATATTCTTGCTCATGCTCGGTGGGTAAATTTTCATTATCATGAGTGTGATCATTTTCTTCATCACTGCCAGCTCCAATTTTGACAATACTTGATTTGTTACTGTATAAATGACATGTAGGTGATGCTTCTTGTGCAAGGTTTGCTCTTAGTCTGAAGCACCTCTTCTTGGTTGGAGTAATTAGTTTCCACTCCTCAATTTTCCTGCACAAGTAAAACATAACTGATGACAGGAACACCAACTAGTAACACTGCAAGTTTGCACTTCATGAAAGATTTCATCAATTTCAACCCAGAAAAACTAACTTCTATGAGAAGTAGTCACTAGTACAGTAGTACCATACAATAAAACCTCAATTCCATACCAATTACCAGTTTGTTATATGAATAAAATTTTATTTTTGATATACTACATTGGGATATAACAACACAAGTATACTTTATTGAACACAATTACTAGGGTAATATAACTGAATGAGCTGAGCAACATAAACACTGAACAATACTCTTGATCTTTACACACTTGATAAGATAACCCAAATTGTAAATTTTAAATCTTCCAACACAGCATCAATGATATTTCAAAATACTAAGGTGGATTATGATTTTAGTGAAAACGCACTTCACTGGCAAAAATAACACTTAAAAATTATTTATTTTATTGGAATGACCAATTCTCCCATTACTATTATCTACAAGAAAAAACAACAACTAAAAAATACCTAAAATTTTTAACACAGTTTGATAGTTTCATTTTATTGGTCTGAGAAGACTTTTTGACCCTATTTTTGGCAACTCATCAGCGTCAACTTCCTAACTGTAAATTACACTTATCCATAACACAACATTTTTTATCCATTAGTGATATGATAATTACAAAATTTTTGCTGATGCAGATTCTCATTTTTTGTTGATGCCAAATTTTTGCTGGTGCCATTGTTTATTATCTAGAATTTTTATTTGTTTACCAAATATAACAATTGAAATTAATTAATTTTTCAAAGATTCAACTGACAAGTTACAATCATCATGAAGTTTAGTAACATTTATAATCTGAAGCTACCATCTTTGACTGATGCTATTTTAAAATAATCGTGTTATTGAATGCAATGAAAGTTGTTCAGAACCCAATCCATTACTAAGTACCTCAACGCTAAAATTTAGGAAATTTTCAAAATCTCAGTCAGTATAAATCTTAATGCAGGCATGAGTAATGTTACTAATGAATCCACTTGGAGAAAATGATGCCATCATTTGCTGTTATGCCAATTGTCCCTATGAGGGTGTGTCATGAGCCCAACATAGTTAGTGGCACCATGAGGGAAGACTTAGAAAATAGCCCATACATCCTCTAAAATAGCCAATTAACCCTGATAGTTGCCTGAAGCTCCATACTCAAAAAAATTATTGTTAATGAATTTCTTCCAGTTAAAAACTATACATACATTTAAATCATAAAGTACAGAACATTACTAAACATAAAAACAACTTTTATCACCAGTAATAAACACAAAAAAGAAAAAACATGCACATGGCATTTAAAATAAATATGAGTTGCTTCACAAAAAATAAAATGTGCCAAGCAATATCAAAAATTGATTCATTAGAATGAAATTTCATTGGAGCAAATATTCAATAGTAGCAACAAATTTAACTCAAACTACCAGCAACTTCTATCACAGCAATAATCTTGCTCTGGAACTTGGAGTAAGCTGATTTCACAGTGTTCCTCAGAAGGACCTCAAAAACTGCCTTAATTTTGTCGTTGAGTAAAGCTTTTATATTACTGGTACGGTAATTGGCATTTTTGTCAACCGCATCTTATATGCAGTAGTCCATTGGATTCAAAATGGATGGGTTAGATAGCAAAACATAGGGACTGGAGAAGTCACAAAATCTTGCTACAATTATTTCTAAATTTTTAAAGAAGAGTGGCAAGGAACCAAATATTGCTCTCATACATATGGTCTACCATTGGAACTCTTGTTATCCAGAGCTTAGCTACAGTATTTAGCAACTCTACATAGGTATCTAAATCGAGCCTAAAAACTTCTTTGAAAAAAAGATGCATAACTGTCACTGGAGGCACATCCCAAAACCATCACACGTTAAGGAAATTTGGTTTGCTTGCCATAAATTGTATCTTTTCACTTGCAACAGCCATCCATTATTCTGAGTGTTATATTTTTGATCCTGACTAAAGTGTTTCTCATTAAAAAAGGACCAGATTGTTTTTGGTTCAGCAGTATGTTCAATTTGCTCAAGAGTATATTTCCTTTGTTAAGTGATTTTCATTTTCCTCAGACTTTTTCTGTGAACGTTAACCTCTACCAAGCTTGCACGAGTAGTAGCAAAAAACTTGATTGAATGTCAGTTTCACGTTCACAACATAGGGTGAAACATACAATTTACGTGCCAAAGCAAACATTCCAATGTCAAAATTGAAAAAACTTGCAATTTTTTAAGAATTCTGCTGTTTGAAAGATATGAAAATATATTCCATGTTCCTTCCCTAATAGCCACAGCTGGTAGTCATCATGCCAATTTTCCTTCCCTAATAGCCACAGCTGGTTGTCATCATTATAATTTTTCTTCCCTATTATCTACAGCTGGTAGTCATATCAATTTTCCATCTCTACAAGCCACAACCATTAGTCATCATGTCAATTTTCCTGTCCTACTGGCCCCACACATCCACACCACACACATCCACACTACACACATCCACACCACACACATCCACACTACACACATCCACACCCCACACATCCACGCATTTTTCTTGGCGCTCGGACGATACAGCTGGTAGTCATTATGGCAATTTTCCATCCCTGTTAGCCACAGCTGGTAATCATGGCAATTTTTCTTCCCTACTAACCACAGCTGGTAGTCATTATGGCAATTTTCCCTCCCTACTAGCCATAACTGGTAGTCATGGCAATTTCCAATCCCTACTTGCCACAGCTGGTAGTCATCACAGCAATTTTCCAGTTCATGTCAGATTGTTTAGGCAGTGCATAAGGGGCACTGAGCACTTTTCCAAATTTCATTATATTTATGACAGGCACAGACCATCATGCTATAGGTTTTTGTTTTCAAATTCATTCTAGCTGCTATCACATGTATAAATGAAATGGAAAGAGGCTTCTAAATGAAAGAGTATGATTAAACATTTTTAACCATTTTGAATAAAATGAAGACTTACTGCAAAGCAGCCAAATTATCCTGAGCACCCTGCTCTCACAAATGGGATAATGAACTTAAACTTTTGCACTTGTAAATAAAAAAAAATCATTTCTATTCTTAATATCACTCTACACATTTAGCAAAAAGATTGTTTGTCTATTTTGCTGGCAAACAATTAATCCAATTGATATAACATATCCAAAGTTTGAAATATTTATACATTTACATTCAGAACCTATAGAGTTTGTTTGAAAAAAATCATAATGAAAATTTTCAAATACCATACAGAACAAGTAATACTGCATATTGCTATTATACATCATTACTTGGTACTTACTGCCTGAATATTTTTCTTTTTTCAGAGACCATTTTCAATAATTTTTGTAAATTTCAAATAAAGAAACAAATATTTAACATCTGAAAGAAAAAATAAAATTAAAAATGTAATATAATAAAATTATGTAACCAATAATAAATACTATTCAAGTCCTAATTGAAATTTTTAGAAACTAAAAACATGCATTTCATCAGCATCCAGGTCTGATTTGTATTACAAATACATATTTAAAATGAATGCAACCAGAATCATGACTATTGGAAAAACATCTTTCAGACATTGAGGGATTGTAAAAATTGATGACAAGATGTTTGCATAGAACTCGCTATTACTGAGCCAAAAAGGCTCATAATTTTGTGTGTACCAAACATATAGGACTAAATGAGTCATTTATTATTTACTTTACTATGATTAACTGCACATAGCATCTTTTTCATCATACAGCCTTAACCTAGGTACTATTGGATGGATATTTTCTAATGAGTTATAAAAATTTATTATTAAAAGGTTTTGAATTAGAGAAAAAGTTATATTGAAAGACAGTCAGACAGTTCACATAATAATACAAGTACATGAAACAAAGTTTTAAACATTTGAACCATATTTTTAGAAGTTTTGTTGGAAGTTATTTCTATGTTATAACAAATTGACAGAACAAACCTATTCTGAGCCATCTAACCTAAAATGACCATAATAAAACTGACATCTAAGAGTTTAGGGCATATCACACATTAAGGTTACATTAAGAATATGCTAGGCCAGTAAGGGTAAGGTTAGGTTAACATAGATTTCCCTCCCTAATCTTATACAATGTGGTGTTACAATACCGGTAGTCAAAGTGTGACCCAAGTTTCCATCAAGTTTGCATCATTATGTTGTATTAGTGTTGGAACAATTTTAAAATATTTCAACATAATTATTTCATTATTTTCATGCTTTGAAACCTTCCATAAATAGGTTTTGCTATTAAGAAGAAATTCCTGTTCAATGACACTAAAATGAAGGTTGTTAAACAAATATATAGTTGGCCATCAAAGGGTAAATATTAACCATGTTTTCTGGTAGCAATCCTTAGAAAAAAAGTTTCTACAACTCAGAAAAAACTCCTACCCAAAGATGTCAAAATTAATTATGAAGGCTGAACATGAATAGGACACCCAGTGAAGTATGCTGACTTACAGTGAATATTTAGAATGTTTTCATTACTACTGTAGCAACAAATTTAAGATTCAAAACATCCATCCTTAGAGTACCATAATACATTTTTTTTAGTCCTACTGCAGTCCATAAAAGCCTGTCAAATTATTATTTGGGATGCGTAGTTTATAAGTTCTTCATCAAATTAATAAACCTGATCACGAAATAGTAAAAACAATAATTGTAAAATAATTTTGACTTTGAATTAAGAGGAACAGAAAATTAAGTTTCAAAACTAGTAACAAAACACACGCCTTAAAACTTGCACTCGAACTTGATGAAAAGACCTATTAAACTCGCTATTGCAGCCTCTCCTTCTTCTTCTTCAGTTTAGTGAGGGTTCCGGTTCCAGT
>VOMN01060031.1:0-13746 GCA_014899125.1 Orchestia grillus
CACCGCTTACTGTGGCCGCCCACCGCTTACTGTGGCCGCCCATTGCTTTCTATGGCCGCTTACCACCTATTGTGACCTGGTAAGGGTCTGCATGGTGACCTATCACGTGGCTAGGTGGTGTATTAGTGAGCCCGCAAGATACGGAGGAAGTTTGCTAGCCCACCTTTAGAGCGTGCCTTGACGTCGTGTTCATGGGTTGTGGCGTGACGACAGTCTACACTGTACTGTATTAATGGAACACCTAGGGTAGGTTGGGCCGTCTGCTCATTGAAGTAGTTTCGTTAACCTAGTTCAATTATTTTCCCTGGGAAAGCGATTTGATTTCGATTCAAAGTGGCTTCCTCGGATGCAGGTTTTGTCGTTTCACTAGGCTAGCTTCATTCATATGCATACATAGCTAGCAAGCGGAAAATTGATTTATCTGGTTGATAGTCTATGTTTTTACTTCTCACTCATAAGAAACTGGAAGCGGGTTAGTGATCATAGGCAAGATTCTAAAGCGATCGGATCATTGGTTGATAACATTTTGGTTGGCATCACTTTTTTATGGTACGCTTCAACACGCTAGGGCCATTACCTAGATTTGTATGCCTGCATTTACAAAACTGACCTTCTCTGTTGTTTGGTGTTGGCGTATTAGAATCAAAGTTTGATTTAGAGGAAAATAATTTGATTGGATAAACTGTTGCATGTGCTGCGCAATAATTTAGTGAGCCCCTATAGATTTACGGTGTTCGAGAGGTAATAAAGTCGAATCCAATCTCAATTTTAATAATAACGAGAGAAACAAACACTGAACTCTTAACTACAAGCAGAACAAACTGATCAAAGAATTCCTATAGTTAAACTATCGGGGAACCGCAATCCATGCCCGGCGTCGGCCCAACCCCTTGCCGTCGCAGTCCTGGAACGTAAGAAGCCATTCATTAGGCATTCTGGGAGGCGGCAGAACATTTCGCTAAGTTAATATCAAGCTACAACAAACAATAGTTCAGCTTGCTTGCTCACGGTTAGAGACTAGTATTGATGTTAACTAATTTTAAATAAATAATTCAGTTTAAGGTTTAATTGTAAAGCCTGACAGTTAAGAAGATTGAGAATCAACCTGACCATCTAGCCCTAATAGAGGGTCCAGTCCTACTGATTCTCCAATATACGTGGCTGACTGAGAAACCAGTATTGAATGGGAGAACACCTAGTTCTCACTACCAGATTTACGTTGCTCAAGTTCATCCATCTCAGAGGGGGCTAGCGCCTCCAGTTATTGGACTCTCATCTACTCGCCGGCTCCCGCGGTAGCCGCCCTCACGCTCGAGCCTCAACGTCGAGGGATGTATAGAGAACGAAGAAGAGAATAGTGAGCAACTGCCAGGAGAGCGCACGATAAACAAGCACTAACGCACTCTGTTACTGCCGCGAGGTAGTCTGGATGAGGTCTGAAGTGGCGACCTTTTCGGGCTTCGATATCGATGCTTACAGCCATGCTTTGATACGACCACAAATGATGACCGGATGCGCACCCACCAACGCCCACCAACATACGTTGGAAAATTATTCTACTTGTGCCATACGCGTCACATGCTTTACCAATCGTTGAAAAGCGAATTGAAGCCCATTGCAAATTTCTGTAAAAATAGCGATGCCTAACTTGGCTAAAATCTGTGCCACCCGGCCCTAATGGGTTAAAATGCGTTGAGCCTATTAATAGATAGGGTAAGGGAAACTGTTCGGACTCAACTGATTCGTGGGGAAATGAGTATAAGTCACGCTGTAGTTCACTCATGCTTCAGTCGGAGCAAGTTTGAAAATGAATGCGAATGTTATCCACATACTAAGAGATTAATGTATGTTTTAACAGAGCGAATTTGATCCAACTGTGCTAGAAATTTTTCTCAGTAAATTTAGATTTTTTAGATTGTAGTTGAGTAGATAGTTTGTGGTAGAAATAAGATTTAACAGAACAAATTGCCATGTCACAAAAAATAAATACTATCCTGCCAGCGGGGTGGCGAGCTGTCTTGAGGCATTGAGCATATAAAAAAAAGAAAACTGGTTTTATTTCGTTTTTATATTTCGATCATAAGTTATTCGCATGCAAAAAGCGAAACTCTGTATAATCAGCAACAAATTACCGGTAATCAGTAATGTCAGTATTTATGAGATATCGTGATCGCAATTCGTTATTAGCACCAAATATTCAGGAAACTGGGTTGGATTAGTGGGTTAACGCTTATCGACCAAATGGACCTTACGGTCCTGTGTCACAAGGATGCTGCTAGATTTTCGTAAAAATTTAATGCAGTCTTATTGTAAAAATAATTGGGTTCTCTGCGTAGAACTAGAAAATGAAGTACATTTGACTGCAGGTTTCGCGTACCAATGAGATGAGCAGGACTGTAATAGCTCCCTGCTAATTACTGCACAACACTAGAACTAGCCGGTAGCGAGTGCAACTTTTTGTTTGGAAATGTGAAGGCTTAGATGCTGCAAAATTAACGATTAACCGACTGAAACAGTTGAATTGATGTAGAAGTCTCTAGTTTGTGTATACAGAAACGAATTAGGCGCCTTTTTAATAGTTCTTTATTCTTTGACCGCAATTCCGGTTTATAGGTAAAATTTCATGTTGATAAATATCTTCGTTGTGAATTCAGAAATGAAGGATTTTGTTTTAACAAATTTGGCTATCCTATCAAATGTCCTAATCAAAACTAGCATATACGAGTATTGAAGATAAATTTCAAAAAATTTAAATTTATTTATTTATTTTACCGCTTTGGCAATGTTAGGTTAGGTGGTCGCGTATACCATATATGGCGCACGGTGGGGGACAAAGTTTTAAAAGTGCTGGAACACCTTGTGCTGCATCTTTGGATCTGTATGTATGTATGTATGTATGGATGGGAACTGGCGTCTCCGTCGGGGCTCTGTTGGTTACCTTAGCTAGACATAAGCCATCGGGACTTCTATCTTTCGTGTCCACTTTACTTCTTTTAATTTTCACGCCTTCTCCATCTCTTTTTTTTGTATATTCTCCCTCTTCATTCTTAACTTGCTATTTGTATTCGGAGGGGACCCTGTGTGAGAATTCGTTGTGTATGAATCTTTTTTCTCTACACTCCACACTAAATGGCCCCTTCTCTTCTCTTTCTGTGGATAACATTTTATGTGAATAGAGAGTTTCTAACTAAGTAACTTACTAATAATTTAACCTAATCTGCTGATGAGGAAACTCTGGTAAAAACTTCCTATTTCACTGGGCAGCTATAGCCTATTCCAGCGGTACTACAAAAAATTTGTTTGAAACCTATTTAAAACGGCAGAGTCTCTCACCCATTCTTAATATTTTGAAACAGTCTATGCATGGTCTCAACCGCTCTTCGTAAATTATGCCAAGTTTATTTATCTGGCTATCACTTAGCCTTTTACAGTCTATATGTATTTGAAAATTCCCGCTCATGAGTATGTCGCTAGTACTTCTCATAAGGCTGAATGCAGCCTTGTCGCCAAAAATAATTTAGTTGGTAAGGATTGAACGTTGCAGAAAAAGCGCCCACACGGGGACTAAATCCTGGTGCACAACTACATCGGCTCTGTTTTTGAAATATCCATGTACAGTTTTTCGCTTTGAATGGGCTCATTTCATTTGATTTCTTAAGTATTAAATAGTTCGCGCGTTTGACGGTTATCTTTCGAAATGCATTTACTCATTCAACCCTGTACTGGTAAAATTATTTTTGCGATAAGGTTACATTTAGCTTAGCATGAAAACTAACTGCAGCCTCGTGTATGTATGCAAAAGCCTAGCTTTGTATGAAACACTAGCTACAGCTTTATGGATGCCAATTTTCGAATCTATATAGACGGTAATGAGTTATCAGCTAGTTTACGTGCTCAACTGTTACTACTTATACTGGATTCATTCTTCGGCGCGGCCGAAATGCTGGCTTAATTTTGAACTCAGGTTCAAGTCAAGTGTCGATCGACATCGTGTTTGGATGCCAAATCTCGTTTCTACAGAAAATGCTGCTGAAAAATTGGCTAAAATTCGAGCTTTCGTCCTGATCCAAAGGCTGAGTCAGACTAATGCTTTTGTACCAATAATGACACTTTCCGCTGGGCGCTAAAATGATTTGCTCGTAGTTGAAATATTATTCATTTGCATACCAATGAATTTGTGAAATTTTTATATGATCATTAAGTGCATGAATTCCAGTCATTTGAATATAATGTTCCACGAAGTAACTCGTTCAATTCTCTACCACATGATGCGTTTGATTTTGTTTTACGATCGATAATATGGCTTACTTTTGAGGAAAGAAGATTTGGATTAAGAACAGGCCTGGATAGGTACGTGCCGGGAAATCAACTAATGTAATTTACTCCTTGAAATGTTCTGTAGCGACGGTTCTTTGAAATTTCTATGGTCCATCAGGGACATAAGCTATTCATTCTATGCTTTACTTTCGTCTCTGATTAATTGTCTTTCAAATTAGTACTTAACCCTTAACTGCATGGTCTGACTCTCAAGCCCCACGTTATTTTAACTTCTACGTATCTTTAGCATTTTCTCAGCGGGCTGAAATTCACCTTTCACCATCTGGTAACGAATAGGACGCGTGAGGCAGTTGCAACGGTTTACCCAATCGTGTTGTTTTTATTCAAACCTTGATTTAAACAAACGTAAGGCCAAACAAGGAAAAGGTTAATGTACTGTAACTCGTACAGGGTGTTAGGGAAAATGAGGTACTAAATTTCACATCTACCAGAAAGAGGCAAACTAAACACTTTTGCCTCTATAAAACTTTGGGAACAAAAATTAATTTTTCAGATATTAGCTGTTTAATGTTTGAAAAGACAAAATTTGCAAACAAAATTGCCCACAAACTATTTGCTTGTACTTTTGCTGTACAGAAATTATTCACATTTTCCACCACCCACATCGATGCACTTGTAAATTTGAAAACATTTGGTGACCTGGTATGCAACGGTTAGGAAAACGCTCTCGGTATAGTCTGGCTGCCTGTCAGGCGTTACCATTAGCAGCACCATAAACAAGGTGCATTGTAGCCATTTCTGCGTTTGTTAAGCGGTTCATGTTGCCAGCGCCTTGTCATAATGAAGAATGAAGAGCAACAAATAAGTAAGCAATAAGTTACTTTGCTGTGTGATCTGGAGCACTGTAGAACTTACCGGTTTTAACATTTTCATCAAATATTTCAAATCCAAATGTTTTTCGCCAAGCTTGATAGAGGCAAAATGCTTAGTTTGCCACTTTCTGGTGCGTGTGAAATTTTGTACTTCTTTTTTCCTAACGCCATGTACAGGGTGTCTAGAAAGTTTCTTTACCATTTCAAAAATTTATTGTAAATGCAATTAATAAGATATTTTATTAGAATTTTTTCTGTTGTATTTAGCTGTAGCACCCACAAGTACCCAATTCGGTAGACTCAAAATTATTCTCCATGTGCTTTGTGTTGGTTACCGCGAGAATGCGCCCTCGTTTCAAAAGGAAGCATGCGCCTGCTGGGTTTGTTCGTTTTGCACCCAATGTAGATTAAATGTGCCTTTAAGTGAAACTTGTGTATTACAAATGCGTCTGAATATTTATGCGCCTTCAAGTGAAAGTTTGTATAATAAAAAAGCACTAGCCAATTCGAATATAATTTGGTCAGTAAACGACTAGGTTGTAACCCACTCTGCCTTAACACTTGACTCTGTACCACTTGCTCTCTCACTCACTGCGTGCGACTGATCTCATCAGTCCCGTGTCATGCGTGCACCATTTCCATGGCTGATCTCCTTAGTCAAGCGTCACCAATGAATCTTCGACGACTGAAGAGTTCAGTCTTACGTAGCTCAAGTGTTACCTTGTATATACCTCGCAGGATATTTGCCCTTATCAACTATACAAGAACAAGATAAAGCCTCTAATCAACTCGACTGCGAGACTTCGGCATTTCTGCATCCTCTAGCCTTTTTCTCTGGCGTATAAGTTCTTTGCTTATCTTCGAAAATTTCTTGAAAGTTTGTTTTTTATCAATCTACGAGTGGAAAAAGTGCAACAATCCAAACACGTTGCATGAATTGAAGGTAAATGGAGTCTCTGCTATTGGCGCACATTATAGTTTTTGATGATAATAGTTCAAGTTGGGTTCGCTTCACCCCTATTTTGATGGGTATTCGGTTTCAGTTCTGGATGCGCGTGGATCAATGCAACGAGAAAATAAAATGTGGGCTTCTCGTTCGAACGGTGCGCTGAAGCAGAGTTTTCGAATTGAAATTTTGTACGATATTTGCCCTTCACTATCCGAATTTATTTAACGCTGTAAACTATAGTTTTTCATTGTTTGATGTTTGCGCGTTGAAATGAATATTTGTTCAAAATAAAAAAAACATGAATGAATAAACTGCAACAGGTGTTCCACGCGTCACATTCGTTAGCAGATGTTCAGAAGTGAATGTTAGCCCGTTAAAGTAGCGTAAAATTTAAATTAACGCATGATTTCAGAATCGCACTAGGTCGTGAGAGTGTTAATAAAGTCAAAGCTGCAAATTTAAACCTGCTAAAGCAATATAAAACAAATTAACACGGAATTTCAGAGTCGCACAAGGCCGTAAGGAGTTAATTAAATTACGTACAATCTGTAAATTTAAGCCTGTGAAAGTAATGTTGGAGTATTATGAAACAAATTAACGTGTGAGCCAGAGCCACACCAGAGGTTTATTTCAAGCGATCTACCGGACTTAACTTATCAGTTCCCTTGCATGAGCATAAATGATGTTCTCATTATTCTAAAGACCATCGATATTGGTAAGGAGGATTAACCCATTAGTGAGTAACATTTCTTTCCCAATAAGCACTTTTTTTTAAAATTGATTGTTAGTAGATCTGAGCATCAAAAATTATATTTTGTGAAAAAGTATTTTCCATTTGCTCGAATAAATGTCATACCATTAGCGAAATGACTTGCAATCATGGGGCACTACATTTTTGAAATTAAAAAAAAATGAGTCGATTTCTTTTCATTCTGACGTCATTTTTAAAATCATATAGCACAAGACCATAGATGCTCTGTGTAATCAGTGGAAAATTTCTTGTGATCACCTAATGTTTCCACAGTCCTCATTAGGTATGACTACCATATAGTGTCCGGGAAACGTGACACCGTGCATTATAATGGGCCAAGATAAAGAGAAGCCTTGCGTGTGTGAAGGTCGTCACGCGATGTGCATCTCCTCGTGACTGTAAAGCCAGGAACTTGTTGCTTGTAGCTCGCTGGTTGAGTTTTAACGCTGCTACCCTACCCACTTTTACGTGGGGCCCCCGTTTTTGCTGACGTCCCCTGGCTCGCACACAGTCCCCCCAGCGAGCGGTCACGCTCTCTGCTCGGTCCCCTCTGCTCCTCCGAGGGTACGAGGGCTTCCCCTCTCACGCATCTTCAGCTCCCCTCTTTCTTTACAGCAAACCCCTTCTATTTTTCTCGACGTCCCTTCTTGCCAGCGTTATTCTCAATTATCTCTGTGTATATTTCTTCCATCTGTGTTGAGCACTTTTGTTGCTCTGTCCCGTTCTTGTTCGGAAGCGCGCACCTGGATAGCGCTCCCATTGATAGATAGCATCATCCGTCGCTTTGTGCGAGCGATTCCGGCCACCCACGTCGTCCGTCTGAGTTACCTGCCTCCTGCCCCCTGTCGAGCGTGCGCCTCCACCTCCAGTTCTAACATTGTGTCGTCGTCACTGTCGGTATGCATTGATTCACAGTGAGATGATTTGTGGTGCATGCCATTCATAAAGAAATGGTATTCTTTTGTAAAGACTCTATAGAGTTTGTTGTGGGCCGTGCATTTAATAGAAGTTTTTCTCTATACTCTCGAAGAGGTCGATATTCGTTACTTATTAAAAGTCTAGTCACTAAACAACTGTTAAATTGCTGTTTTAAATGTTAATTAGGGAGTTTCGGTCTGCTGTGACGTTCTCATTTTCTTTATTTGTAGTCAACGCTGATCACGGGTTCAGTCTTTGTTTGTTCGACGTCTAATTTCCTCTGCAGCTTCAAAGGAGGCGCAGCGCTCTCATCAAGCCTAGATCCGGTCGCAGCAATGGCTGATAGATTACTTCAATGCAACGGACGTTTGCAGGTTTTGCCACACTGACGATTTGGGGAATGTTGCAGTTGATATATCTGTTTTTCCAACTTGATTGTGTGAACTATGTCTGGTAATTGAAACAAATATTTTTCTCTCCGATTTTTTCACATGCTCTAAAAATTTATTCTATTTTAACTCAAAATCTATTTGTGAAAATTGAGCAACTTGTATGTATTCAACTTTTACTTTCTTACATCAGTCATTCTCAATTTTGGTAATGATTTACGTTACTTAAGTGCTATATCAAATTTCCATGTAATTTGGCCGAAGCTTAAAAGTGTGTGAAACGAGCAGAAAAGATACCGTATTAATATTTTTCGACATACATAAACCGTATAAGTTATGCCCTTGTTACCGTCCCCGAGTCGCTTTACGGCCCTTGCTGGTGCTCAGGTCTAATTCAGCAGCACTGGTTGCGAGAGTGCATTGTGTGCTTTGTGCACCGCATTAGGCAGGCTATGCTTTTCTCCACTTTTTTGTGCTAATGCGACTCGGTCGACCTCAGGTTGGAAGCGAATCGCATGGTTTTGTGTTGCACTTCGCTCCGTCGGCGCCATGGTACCTCAGTAGGCCTAAGTGCAATTTTCTCGAAAAAAATTTTGTTCTCTGGTCGGAATGTAGCTCTAAAATTAAAATACAACTGTCTTCGCTCTGAGATTATATTTGAAGACATGTTCATACTTGAAATGGTCAAAGAAATAATTCATAAATATCTTACCTCGAGTGTATATCTCATATCGTTTATTGAAAGAAAATAAGTAAGTACCGTTTCAATAATCTTTCCTTCTATGAATTTATTTCCCTATGTATCCACTGGAGACATCCACTTTTTTTTTTTTGGAAGACATCCATAAGATCTAATCGGAAATTTCTCTCTATTGGCCGGTGTAAGGTTATTGAGCGAGAATTTTTTCACTGCTAAATTTTTCTCTTTTTTCCTCCCCAGTTCAAATTAATCTTGTTGATTGACATGACAGCACTCCAGCCTTGCACGGACAAGAAGAAATGACGAGCGAAAATGAGGCTAGGTGAATCACAATTGACGACCTGTAACAGTGTTACAGCTTCAGTGATCACGCGAGTGGAGTGTCTCGCCTTAGCATTACCTTACGTAGGCAGGTATGATTGAAATACCTGAATTTTTACGTTATCCGAAAGAAAAACTTCCATTTCTAAAACTGTTAGAAATCATAAAATTATTTTTAATTTTAAGTCCTCTCAGCACCGCTAAGGTGTGTGTGCTGAGCAGACTACCCTAAGGTATCTCTGGTACGCCTGGGATCCCTTTGAACTTAAAATTAGAAAACATCTTAGTTTTTCCACTTTTAACTAATTTTTTCTGGCCTTTCGTTCAGATGACGTAAAAATTCAAGTGTTTCAATCATTGTATATGGTGGCATCGTCCGATTTTTTACGTTTTTACCGTGTTCTGTGTATTTTTTTCGACTGCATAAGAAACATAGTTAAAACAATATTATTATTTGAAGTGTACCTTTTAACAAAGTTGTAAGATCTTTGATGTCTTGAAGAAGTTTGTTTGGGCATCCTTGCAAAACTCGTGCTTGGTTTGTTTCCGCTCACGCGCTCTTACGTGAGATGGGTTTAGTGGCTTCGATTAAATACGCTATTTTCCTAGGTCTCACGTTTGCATTCCAGTACAAGTCGTTTTTTTAAAGGGCGATCGGTTATTTTTATGAGAGCGCATGAAATTATCAAACGCTGCATAACGATTGTATGGTTTTACTTCACCGGAGCTTCATACCTATTGCACTCGACACTCCGTTGTGGTCAGAGTGCCATTCTGTTGTGAACAAGGGCGCGTCCGCTGATAAGATCAATATGGGTATGTCCTCAAGGTCGATGACCTTCGGGGAAATCGATCGGCAATGTACTTGAACGTGAGAGCTTGTGCAAGGTTATTGTCCTTGATGCAAGGTCATCGTCCTTGATACAAGGTCGTGTGTTGTCGTGCAAGGTCATTGTATGTTAAATGTTGGTTTCAAGGCCATGGCTTGCTCGGTCGCGGGCACATCGCTGCTCCGAAGGCCTTGTGATCGACCTCGACAGGCCAGCGACCTTCAAATCTGCCGGGGCTACAGGCGCTTTCAGGGGGACGGGTGAGTGACCTTGTACGATTGGCGCTGCCTACTCTGAGGTAAACGACCTTGGGTGGGAAGCGCTGCTGGGAGAGATGACCTCGCGCGCTGCCGGCCTACCTTAAGCTTGCGCAGCACCGCCCTCATCTGCTGAGCCTCAGCCTCCGAGTCGCCAAATGGGCGACCTTCAAGAACGGTTTTGAAGCAGCGCTGTTCACGCTCCACCCTTGAGATCCATACTTCGATGGTTGTGGCCTCGTATCTGCCAGCGCTAGGCCTGCTCACCTGTTTTACTTGCTGCTGTCAGGGCTATGGTGTCACCAGATCTCTCCGCTCGTTTTAAGTGTTCATGTTTTCTTACGAGTGGCCTTCTCTGGGCGTTCAAACGGAATCATATACGCGCCTTCTGTTGCTAGGCTCACACCCGAGACACTTGAGCAGGCGTGTTTAACGGGGATTCGTTTATTGAACCTACATTAGCATATCATGTATTTGAGGATTGAACTTTATTTTCATGAAATTAGTTTTTGTTAGCATTGCTGATCTTGTTATAATGAGTACTAGATCAATGGGGTGGGGTCGTGTGGCAAGAGTGGTGTTCTCTTTGGTTCCTCCGCCTGTGCCCGCCTCACCCACGCCTCCTGGTCACCCCGTATACGCCTTCACACGCCTCCCAGTCCTCATACTAACGCCTTAACCAACCTTTCTCCCGCCTCACACACGCCCTTTTCCCGCCTTGCCCACACCTTTCCCTCAAATTCTCCCGCCCTGTGGCTCGAGGGCCGCCTCGGTCCTTTTATGATCGCTCACCGCCTACAGAAATCAATGCCTGCAAAGCTCGTCCGCTTTGAGTGCGAGGCTTCATGGATATCATGCGCTCGACCCAGCGATAGAAGGCAAATCCGGCTTTGGTAACCGATGTTTGGATTTGTTTTGGCGTTAGCGCTAGGCAGAGTTCACTCGAGTCGCCTCATGTTTTGTTTTAGTGATCTAAGTTTTAGAGGCAGCGGTCGCTGAGGCAACGTTTCGGTCACTGCTGCCGCGCAACGTTTACCGTTCAGTCCACTTTGGGTCACCGATACGTTTGGCATGAAGCCTCTAATTCTACCGCGCGAGTTGCCATTCTTTCTATGGCGGTAGAAACGTTTGACAAGAATTAGTACGTAATACATTACTTCATATGGGACAATTGCGTTCGTAAACGATCCTTTTAAATTGACCATCAAAGGTTCTTCCCCCGCGACGCAACTTGAGTTGAGCTCGCTCGTGGACGGTCATCGATCGGCCTGGCGGCACAGCTGCCCCGCCCCCGCGTCCAGCTCACGACACCCTCTACCCCCGCCGGCGGTGGCAATTCTTCTTTCAAGAGTGCAGCGTGCAGGTTTGGGTCAAAATATGTACAAGTCCTGTTCACGAGACCCTGCAATTGTTAAGTGTCTCACATGGACTGATGTCTGAGTTGTGAAGTAGAGCTCGCCTGCGTCGTTAGGGGTTTGCGCCGTCCCTTGCCCTGCTGAGGTATGGGAGGGGCTAATGGATTCGCCCCACATTTTGGGTGCACGCATCCTACATCGATCATAGTTAATTCTATGTCTTATGACATCGTTTGAAGCCAGTCACCCATAGTGTTATGTATTACAGCCTCAAGTGTGAAGCCAGTCACCCAAACTTGTAGAGTGGACGCTCGCTGAAGTCGCCCTCAGAGTCTGAATTTCAAAGTGTAAGCGTTTTTGTATTCATACACTCTTGAGATTGAGAGCCAACTATAGAAAAATACGGGTAGACAGATTCATATTCGTTTCTACATATATCAGCGTGCGTTGGTCGAATAGCGAGTTTTCCTGTTTAAATTGAATGTGCATCATATTGCATCAAACTTTCGTAGTGATGTGAAAGTATTGTTTGGTAAACCTCGTGAGATCTATGTGTCATTAGAAAAATTGTCTTATTTCACCATCATTTCTTACGTGGAAAGTTCATTTCCTGTTAATCTACCAGCCTTGTGCTTCACTCTGATATATCTGCCATAAGACGCGCTTTCCAGTTCCTAGACACTTTTGTATTCCTGGGCCTGTGTTGGGAAAATCGTACTCATTGAAGTGCCCGTACTCGAGATCAGTATTCGTACGTGCCTCGGTCTACTGAGATTTCCCCCAATCGTGAAGACGCTTATGCTTATCTCCAGTCTGATAACGCAGGCCATGTTGGACAACCAACTCCCACAATGAACTTGGTGACAAAGTTGAACTTCGAAACTTTTTATAGCTTAACATACGTCGTTCTTTTGCAGGCTCTCGACATTTTGCGTGGTTTTACTGCGTTTCGATTCATGGCAATACAAAAGCGAAATATGCCAGTATTGTTCGGCTCCTGTCGAAAGGAAATGAAACAGACCTCGGTTTGAAAGTACCGCCAGTTCAGTCCAACTGGGGTACTCCCCTGTGAATCGATTCTCTATTACATTAAGTGGGTATAGCCGATGGGTTAAGCGTAAATAGTGTTCAAATCATTGCTCAACGTTTATGAATTATCGTGTACTTCATTTGTATCTTATTCTTCGTCTCTTAATAAATGCATCTTATGCGAGAGCTTTCACTTTCGTTATGACGTCAAATCTTTTGTTCTTGAAAGCAGCTTATCGGATGGACATTTTGATAGCGTGAGCCGAGTTCTGTTTTTCATTTTTATGAAATCATCCTCATTATCGATGGTATTGCATGCTACTATGCTTGAAGTTCTTGCAATTTCTGTCATAATGCGATGTGTCTTCCCCTATTTTGGACTTTTCCGGTTGCACCTGCATTGGCATCATCGCTCTCTTTGCTCTCGTTTGGCATGCGAGGGTCTTCCCCCGCGCTCTCAGCAGTCGGTCGACTCGGCCGGGGAGAGCGGTGACGCCGCTACGAATTGTGACACTTCTTTTTTTGTTTTGTTTGGGACATCTCAGCTTTTTGCTTGGAGCAAGCGTATACGTCGGGCATTCTCTGTAGCACTTTTGCACAGAAAGGAGAAAGAAAGGGAAAGCGTTTATCAGTCACCTAAAAAGCATGGAACAATCTGCTGTTGAAACGATAAGACTGTTGCAGCCATGGAATTATGAGCGCGAAGTCGAATTGAAACTTCTAATCTAATTGTGATTCTTAGTTCAGAGGCAAGCATCAAAAGTTAAAATTGACCAAAATTATCGCCCAATTTTTCAGGCATATCTCTCAAAATTCAAAAAGTACAGGTAAGATATGTCACATTACAACCTTAATTTCCAGATACATAAGATAGTTGAACATGTTACGCATTGTGTAGAATGAGGCATCAATAATTTAAATTAGAGTTTTAGTACGACAAAACGATTTGTGCCATCTACTTCCTGCAAAACGCATATTAACGGTGTGATGCGACTTCCCAGTTGTACTGCCTAAACTTATTGTGTAAAAGAGACAAAATAATTTATTCCAAAAATATGTGACACACGTCTCACAAGATATGGTAAATTAATTGGTAA
>VOMN01060033.1:0-15025 GCA_014899125.1 Orchestia grillus
TGTCTTGAGGGGCATTGACGCAAGGTCTCCTGTTGCTGTTGCTGCTCAACTCACGAACACTAACATGACCAGCAGCAGCTGCGGCCTACGCTGTTCACGGCCTGATCACCGGCCTGTTGAAGCAGGAAAGTAAGTGAAAAAGTGTCACTCGGTAAGATGAATTCTGTCCCCAGCAGTGATGCATGCCGTCGTGTTCACCGAAGACCTCATGAAGCCCTCAACGGAGCCGGCGTGCAAGGGATACAAGGAGGAAGGTCCGTCATGTTTTGGGGCTGTTACAATTACACAGATGCGGGTCCTCCAGTTGAGGTAACCGCTAAGTATCCGGACATGAACCAAATAGAAAATTTGCAAGACCACCTAAAACAACGAGTTAGACGGCGGGAAGATCGCTCAAGTACTACGAGATCAGCTGATGCAAGAGTGGCTTAAAATTGACCAGGTGTACATTAGTACACTTGTAGACTCAATGCCGTGCAGTGTTGGCGCCATTATTTGTGTTCGTGGAGGTCCTATACTATATTAGTAGCAGGTGACTAATTCTTTGTCTGAGAGCTTATCAAGCACTCAAATAATGAAACAGATATAAGTGAACAATTTCCAAATTAAAATGTACAACAAGATAAATGCACGCCAGCTTCACCTGCACGTATTAGTTTTGGAACTCATCACTTGCTACGAAAAAATTATCCGCGCCTTGAAGTCTCCTTACCGCCTTTTTCAAGAGGAAGAGAAGACGCGCAACGCTGACGACCTTAGCCCTCTTCAGGGAACACCCGCACACGCCGCGTCAGAAACTGGAATCTTCGTACGTGAGAATATTCTTTTCATTCACAGACATCACTTCCTCGTCAGGGAGATCGAAGGGAGCGAGAACTTTCGCTTCCGTCAATTTGATTGATGTTCTTGTTTCACAGCTCCTCCGGCCGCATGAAATGTAATTTGAAATGAGCAAAAAAATGGACCATTTAATATGGGCTCAAGGAAATGCGGACTCTACGAGCGATGCGTTCCTGCACAATGTGCAGGCTCGATTGACATCCCATTCGGCTCGATTGGCATCCTGACATCAAAAGGATAGTGAAAATAAAAACATGGTTTCAGTTCAACTACAAAAGCTTTATTCATCCTGGAGTACAGTTTTCATTACCTGGTAAACTGAAATAGAGCACGCAATGCATAAATAATTTGAGTAACACAAAGAGAAAATGTTAACAAGATCAAAATAAGGGTTGAGAGACAACTAACTACACAAAAAGTCCATTAAATTAGGACTCGCGCTGGTGCCGTGTTGGGTTCACTGCTGGGAAGTCAGGGTTCAAATCCCGGCTGGGGCAACCGCATTGTCACGGAGCCACTGAGTGCTTCCCTTTTAAAAAAAAAGCTTAAGCCTTACATTCCCCACATACTCAACGACCAGTAGTTGTAAGGCATTGCAAACCCAACGATTTACTGTATCTTAACTGTGGTGGAATTAATGGTTTATCTTTAAAGTTTGCAGTAATGGCACAGAAGCAAAACATTTACTGATAAACTAAAACGAGCATCTTAGACACTACATCTGGCCTTGAAATGCTTAAAAACTATTAAATAAAACGCACATGGTATTATCTAAGGTTTATGCTTAATAAGTCAATTGACCAACGGCTTAGAAAAAAGAACGTCTAGATCGCAAGCAGAACTTTTGATCGGCATCGAGGCGAGTATGACAACAACAACCGTGTCGGCAGCGAGGCGAGTATGACAACAACAACTGTGTCGGCAGCGAGGCGAATATGACAACAACAATCGTGTCGGCAGCGTGCACTCCGCTCTCCGTACGACAACTTCACTACTGTGATGGGGTTACATTTGCAGAATAGCTAGGCGCTCATGCAGCAGGAGCATCACCGGTCAGCTCCTCTCCCAGGAAACGGATAACCACATCATGGACGGCCATGTTGTCCAGCCTGGCCAGGTCCTCGATGGTGAGCACCTGCACAAACACGGTCCGTGATGAGGCGAGTCTATCCTCTATCTCCTACGTAACGATAGATTAAAATCAAACATTCTTTGATGCCATCACCATTCCTAAATCTCAACTTAGAAATGACTCGTTAGCATACAAAATTTAGTTCCAGAATTCAATTCCTCAAGGAATGGTAACTTATAAATGAATAGAATGAACCGTACAGAGCATGACAACACACTTGTGTTCAAAGCAAAATTGAGCCAACATATTGTTGGACGAAACCCAAAAACATTGAAAAAATTCCATTAAGCAAATTCAATAAATGTTTAATTTTCCAGATCATTACCGTCTTATACAATAAATCAACATTCAAAATGACTGGTAGGAAACACGAACACATATTGATGAAGGAACAAAGCACGGGATTGCATGATTAGGACCGTCCGATAAGACCAGGATATTCAGGACATCCTTGAAAAAACGAAAGTAGAGATATCGTAGGAGCTGCAGAGCAAATAGGCTTGAATTACGAAAGAAAAAAATTATATTTCCAGGACACGAGGATGTGGTCGCCCTAAAGCCTTCACAGGCAAGGCTGACCACGGGCTACAAATCACTATTTCCAAACATCAGAAAAAAACCTTCGTGGATCACTCGAAAGTGTTCAAAACTGCAAAAGGGAGCACATTATCGAGAACACAATAGCAACAAGAATGAAAGAATTAGCGGTCAGTTCAAAAGAGTTTGCCGAAAATCCCATACTAATCAAAGAAAACATGAAAGACAGAAAAAAGATTTGCTTCACTTTATGGCATGAAAGATTCGAAAAGGCTTGGCTTCAGGAAGTCACGTGGACTGATGAGCCTCGATTTCGTTCTTTTAGTGATGCCCCTGAGCGCTGCATTAGACGATCAGGCGAGAGATCACTGCCAAGTTCCATAGGAGCAGCGAGGCGTGGGTGTGGAGGGGTGCTGGTGTGGGCAGCCTTTATTGCTCCACTTCAGCATTGAAACAATTCAAATGGAATTCAATTCCATAATAATGAAAAGTTGTAAATATGTTGCTCTACTTGATTTGTATTTGTTGAACTGTTCATTTTCCACATACGTGTTGTATATTTTCTATTTTTTTAATGAATGATCAAAATTAGCTTGGCTCAATTTTCTTGACCACGAGTGTACATCACCGAACAAAAGCTCACAGCTTCTATTCCACCGTTCTCGATATCTGGCAGCAATAAGAGCTTAAGAGGGAACAAAACGCATCAAATACAAATATACATATGGGTCTGAAAGGGTAATTGAATATTAATAACATAAAACCGGAAAGCCCAGAAGGAGAAAGCATTCAATTTCCTCACCACGAACTGTTGCCCTCAACACAGCCCTCATTTCAAGTGAACCAAAAGCCCAGCACAAGACGCACCTGCTCCTGTGTAGTCCTGAGCTCGCGGGGCGGCAGCCTGTCGAAGGGGAAGCCCATGGGACGCTGGTCAGGGTAGCGCTCATCCAGTACGCCGCAGTAGGAGGCCGCCCCTGCACACTGCCGGGCTCCCGCACGCTGCGGCACCTAGGGAGGGAGGGAGGAGGGGGTGAGGGCGCTTCGGAGCTCCCACGAGGGCCTCGCACCTCTACACGGCACCTCAGCAAGGCCAGGAAACATTACCTAATTATTGTAATACGCTGCTCCTGCGGTGGTCTTGGGAATGCCACAGGATGCACAATTTCCATGATGTCGTCACTTGACACAGTCCATAGCACTGAAGCTATAGACGCAGTCCACAATGGTGAGGTAAAGTCAAACAGTAAATCAACAAGCACACCATGCTTGTCGAATGATTTCCTTCTCTTGGTAACGGAAATAGAACACGATATGCCTAAAAAAAAGCGGCACTTGGCATAAGACGGGATGCTAGAACTACTTGTAAGGTTTTCGAGGTGAAGATTTCATTTCTCCAGTATTATGAAATACATCTCGGATCCTTTACCAAAGAGGAGCTCAGTAGCAGTGCACACAATAGTTACTGACCCTGTCTTGCTCGTAGTCGGTCATCATGACGAAGAGCTGGAAGGTCATGCCCTCAGGCCTGCCCCTGGGCACGAGGAGGTGGTGGGGCCAGCCGCACCCACAGAAGTCCTCCTGGATGTCCACTGGAGGGCGGGTCGACGCTGCAACAGAGATGTTCACACCAAACAAAAATGAGCGCAATGTAGAGTGGGCGGCCGCTCAACGCTGACGTACGACTAAACTTTGCGTGATTGGAGGCAAGAGCACTGCATTTGATCGTGCATTCTTCACTCAGCTAGGTACACACCCTGAAGTGTTTTCTTCAATAAGCACTAATAAATAACAAATAGCAAGGCAGCGACCTCAGAGAGGTGTGAACTGAAGTTAAGAAAATTTCCATTGAGCAAAAAAAATGAAGAGCAACAAAAGCTGAACAGCTATTGGCTCGTACGGACGAAAGAGGTAAAGAAAAGGTGCACAACAGTTTACACAACAAAAGGTGCACAACACAGTTTACACAACAAAAGGTGCACAACACAGTTTACACAACACAGTTAACACAACAAAAGGAGTACAACACAGTTTACACCTGAATAAAGCATAGCCCACACCCAAGTTCGCACGCAGACGTAGCTCAGGACTATGAGTGCCAAATCCCCCTCGGGACCATGGCGAGATGGCGGGGACATTTCCTGGCAGCACACCTGTCCCTGAGCGGCGCTCGTACACCCCACACAGCCCCCCGTGACAGCCAGACTCCTCCCCCTCAATCGGGAGACATTCCCACTCAGCTCACCCCCATGCGTTCGTTTAACCTTCGCTGTAACACTATCTGAACAACGAGACATAACTTGTGAACGATAAAAAAAGTGAACATAAAAGCGATCAATTCGATGAACAAAACATATGAAGCCCGAGCTGAAGGGGAGCCCGAGGGCAGACAGGACACTCACGCTGCGTGCCCCCACGGATGTTCTGCTCAAGGTCCCTGAAGGTGATCTCGCCGGGGATGGTGACGGACGACTGACTCGAGGGCCTCTTGATGTGGTTCTGGCCGGGCTTCACTGCAACGTCACAGTTCGATGAGTAGGAGTAGCAGTAGTGAAAGCAGCGCTTCAGCAACTCAAGACTATCTCNCTCTATTGCCTATGGCCTATCCTATGCCCCCTGGGGGGGCGTCACAGTTGGGTTAGGCCTGCATTTCGCCTAACGCCCAGTGATGAGCCACGCCTCACTCTCCACAACACAACCAGCTACATAACAGCAACATTTTCCACATGGTAGTCCTAAGTTCTCAAGTCTACAACTTGTAACGCTGTAATTCGACTCGTCAGGCTAGAAGATCTCGACGCAACAGGCATCGGCCAAGTCCTTCACTAAGCCCTTCCGGGAAAGGTACAAACTGGCACTGTCTCACGTTAGGGGATTTTGTAATGAAAGTTACAAATTCTGCTGTAATAAAAATTGACAGTCTCAGAATTAGAGACTAAATTTTCTAACCATTGAGAAGTTACAGTGGCAGGACACAGGGGAAACACAACAGAATGCAGCTAGTGAAACAATGCCGCTAACATGACATGTCCGCTACTAATGAAAATTTGGTACGGAAATTTAAAAAAATACTAATATTAGCACCATGCCAATACTAATTAGTATTATTACTACATTCATTGAAATTATCGCTGGTCTTACAGTGATAATGATCTAAGTCACAATTATAAATCATCGCTTGCAAATGATATAAGGCCATGAACGTGCTGAATTACTCGGGACAAGAGCAACAAATCCGACTCGAATTAGAAGCACAAGAGTAGGAAATTGGTACAAACTCACGGGCGAACACAAACTTGTCGAGCTCGACCCAGAGGAGGCGCTGTTCGTTGAGCAACATAGGCGAGTCGTTGCCGTTCTGGCTGAACTTGGGGGCCAGGAACATGCGCACGTACACCTGCTTCTGCGCACCCGTGTTGTTGTTCGCCTGTGGTGACAGGGCAGCGTCACCACCACCCCATGTGGTCTACATCACCTAGTCTGACTACATCACCAGTGATGGTCAATACCACAACCATCAGCACTGGCCACCACACGCCCACTTCCACAACACTACAGTCCACTTGTGTACGTGAGACACAGTGACGCTCTGGCATTCCCAGGTGACAAGACAGCACCTCTCTTTGAGAGGCACAGTCTCTCATTCTGAGCAGACCAGGGACTAGCAGCGCACTCCCAGTCTGTCCGACCTTGGGTTATCTCCAGTCCACTCTCCCACTCCTGCACCTGTTGGGTCAGACGCTGCTCGCCCCTTCCCTCCCCCCAACACCTCAAGCTCTACCCTCAGGTCACTGGGTGACGACACCTGCTCTACGTCGCATCTCCTCAAACTGCACTCTAAGAAGCGGTTACTGCTGCACTATGCCAGCCAAGTATATACCTCATTTTCCACGCATTAAACCAAGTAAAGCTTCCTTTCTGTAGCGCTCTCACACTCAAATCCTACAATCCAGTCAAAACATACAAGGCGTCGCAAAAAAAGGATTACTACAGTTTTATCTATCATTTAGTACGACTTACATACTGGACCGTTTCTACTCAATATTTGCAAGGAATAACATCAAGGTATTGATCTCTAACTAATCCTCATCATCATAATATTAGTTTAAAGTGCTTGTTTGGAGTTCTGTCCTCCAGAACTCCCTTTGTCATCTTTCTAACATAACATTACAAAATTGAATGCAATGTTTAAGTGTACGATATTCAACAGATATTTCATTAGAAACAAACGCATGGCAGGACTTATTGCCACTCTGCACACGGGGCGACAGGGCGCGCAACACAGAATATGAGGCCACTGAGGGGCCCCACAATAACAAAACAAGGTGGGGCCCACTGACCAGGATGTGGTAGTCGAAGGGCTTGTGGTCCAGGTGCTGGAGGTTGATCCTGACGCTCTGGGCGGTGCCGAAGTCGATGCCTCTGGACGCTTCAAACTCGCGGTTGGTCCAACCAGTGTGGATCTCGTCAGCCACGTTGCCTGTGGCCACGCCCAGGCGGTTGATCGTCACACCGGGCAACTCCAGCTGAAGCATTTGACAAATTACCAATTTGAATTCTTGTGGATATGGAAAATATGTGAAACTGCAATTACAACCCTCAAGTACTTGTAAAAAAGAGGCAAATTGCAGAAAAGGGGCGAAGGATAAACACAAACTCAGCAAAGCAGCCCCGGAGTTGCAGCTCCTCTGAAGCCATCCGATGTCTCGGCTGGGAACAGCGCGCTCTTCCAAGTCATAAACAAGACTTGGGAGCAAATTACGGGGTCGTGTCGCGCTCACTGGCGGCTCGGTCTAGTAATGCAAGTTTTAGGAACACACGAGCAGGATTTAGGGAAACTCGGGAGCTCCAAGTGACGAGAATTGAACCTAAACATGAAACTCTTACAGCAGATACAGCTGCTCATTTCAGACTACAGTCAAAACGCACCACCCCCATCAACTGAAGCTCCCTGACCCTCCAGCACAGCAAATTACGACAGCACTGCCCTAGTGAGGGCGGCTGGATGACGTCATCCCCATACCAGGTCCCCCAAAAAGTTCCCTCCCTCCGGCCGCACCTGCTGCACGGTGTACGAGGGCTGGGTCGCCTTGTACTGCTGGAAGATCCAGTCGATGTACTTGTGCCAGCGGTAGAAGACGGGGTCACGCATCGCCACCGCGCTGTCCGACATCACGCCCAGGTTTTCCTGCACACAGACGCACAATATTCATTCTTTTCTTTCCTTTCGTACATTTTAACATCTTTATACCTCGTTTTTAGTTTGCATTAACTTTTCTGTATTCCATATAACTTGCTAATAAAGCCGTACGCATTGTGTAGATTTTTGTTAAGAATGACTCGCCTTTCAACATACAAATTTCAATATTTTTATGATACTTTTCATCTTCAATCATTAACCTATTTTTATAGAACAACCATCCTCTCCATTTACTTGTACCAAGCGATACACAAGACACACAGGCCCCTCAGGCACACAGGACACACAGGCCCCTCAGTCACACAAGACACACAGGCCCCTCAGTCACACAAGACACACAGGCCCCTCAGGCACACAAGACACACAGGCTCCTCAGGCACACAAGACACACAGGCCCCTCAGGCACAAGATCAGGACACAAAACTGTCAGCGGCTGCCCGCATTTCACATAACACCTCGGTCGTGAACAAAAAGTGAGATCCTGCTCACTTCTTTCATAATTCGAACTTGTTCCTCTCACTAGTCACAGGAGCGAGCTCCCCTCACTAGTCACAGGAGCGAGCTCCCCTCACTAGTCACAGGAGCGAGCTCCCCTCACTAGTCACAGGAGCGAGCTGGCCCAGACTGGACCAACAACTGGGAACGTCGTTCAGACCAAACCCCAAGAGCCTCCCCCCTTACACGCCCTGCCCCGTGATCATGGACGCCTCTGAGTCAGGGACACAGCAGCACGGGACCAGAGTGCTGGTGAGCGCGCACGTACCCCGTGCGTGCCGTCGGGGTCGTGCGAGGACGCGATGATGACGTGGCCGAAGTTGTGCAGGTCGCCGTAGAAGTCGTAATTGGCGCTGAGGTTGAGGTCGGCCTCGAACGAGTCTCCGATGATGTCGATGCCGCGCTTGCGGCGCCCGTCAGAGATGTCGACCTCGTCGCTCAGGGGCACGCGGTTCCCACCGCTCTGCGCACGGCCATTTGGGTCGTTAGTGAACATCCTAAACTCTGTTACCTGGTAACTCTCCAGCCCACCTCAACTCCAGCAGCAGTCCACTCTCCAGCACACCACAACTCCAGCAGCAGTCCACTCCCCAGCCCACCCCAACTCCAGCAGCAGTCCACTCTCCAGCCCACCCCAACTCTAGCAGCAGTCCACTCACCAGGACACCCCCAGCCCTACAACAGTCCCTCCCCCCTCACATCAATAAAGAAGCCCTGGTGGATGCCATCCAGCAGCCTGTCACGCCACAGCTCCAGCTCCGAGATGTCCACCGGGATGAACGTGTTCAGTCGAGTGTAGTTCTGTCCACAAAAAGCAATACTGTATTCATGTTTGTCATTTGCAAGACCTAAAGCAAATGAGCAAGGCTTCCGTCACCCCAAGACGCTCGAGCAGAGTTCACAGCCGCCAGCACGCTCACCTCCCGCGCCCTCTCAAGTCTGTTCCATTCGTCCAATCACAGCAGAGCTCACTGATGACGCGCCCGAGCCCACCAGCGGGGCATCACCTCATGTTTCCCACCACAACTCGTGCGTTCAGAGAGTATGACTCCTGGCGCCAAAAACTTCCCTATTACCTACGCAATACATTTCAAATACAAGCATATTTCGAGCATCACACAGAAACGACTCACTCTTCCATGTGCGTAGGGAAAGCAGCAAAAGAAAGAGTGTAAATTTAAGTTAGAATTAGGTTCTGAGGAATTAGTATTTTGGTCTATATGATACGTTAACTGTAGACCTACTTTTGGACCACCCTGTGTGCACAGCACTGTGAGGTAGAGGCAAATCCAGATGAAAGCACAGCAAGGCGGTGCAAAGTTTTGTCTCGTCCTCATCAATCTTTCCATACAACACAACCTGTACATTACACCACACAACCCCTGCACTGCACTACACAACCCCCCCAGCAACACCTACACAGCACCACACAACCCCCACAGCAACACCTACACAGCACCACACAACCCCCGCACACAACTCACCGCGAGACGCGTGTTGTCCTGGCGAGTGCCCCAGAGGGTGGCATTGGGGTTGAGGTTAGGTACGCGGATCCTGTTCACGTTTGTCTCGGCATTGTCGAAGCGCAGCTTGGAGAAGTACCTGCAGCAGCAGTGAGGTACGAGCATTAAAGTCACACTCCAGCAGTAGAGGGAGTTGCTGCCAGGAAGGTAAGTGTGTAACTGAGCAGGTGTGAGAACTGTTGATGGCAAGGCAGGGGACCCAGCTCGTCAGAAGGGATGCTCTCACCTAGACAGATTCCCTCACACTTATAGAATTACACAGACTTCCTACAGACTTACAGACATATGCCAACTTCCAACAGACTTACACATACCAGTGAGCCTTCCAATATACTTCCAGACACAGACTAAACAGACAAATCGTGTGGCCAGGCTTGGAATGTTGTACCAGGGAATAACTTGACAGAATAACGTCACTAAGCCCATTGTAAGAATACAAAATAGGAGAGGAAGGGAGGTAACATCAGACATCTGGAGTAATATCCAACAGGATGGCAACACTGCTGTGTGGAATGCACTGCAGAGCAATGAGCATTGGGACTACACCTGGGCAGCCCATGTTGGGGGGATGTGATGAAATTTAGAACACGACAAAGTGAGTGAGACTGGAGTGAGACAGAAACTTCAGTAGTTTGACTTGACGGATCTTTGCACAGGCAACTGCTGTGTCAGGGTTACTTCCCTCATCAGAGATGGAGCCAGCAGCAGCAGCAGCACAACACTCACCCATCAGGGATGGGGTCTCTGAAGTTGTCCAGCTTGACCACTCGAGGCAGTCCGACGCTCATCCGCTCGTGGTCAAACCTGCCGCAATTAAAATAATTATAGTAAACATTTGGAAACATTTTATTACAAGTAATTTACATCAGATACAGGTTTACAATCAAATGAGGAATGATGAAGAATTGGGATCAAGATATATCCCACATGTGGATATACATTACATTTTTTTATTAGAACAAAACATGAAATATTTGTTCATTCCTACACAGCCCCTCTTACTACACAGTATGCATCAGATGTTCAGCATGAAGGGGAAAAGTATACAGCACACCACCAAGGTAAAACTATACTGCACACCACCAAGGTAAAGCTATACTGCACACCACCAAGGTTTTAGCTATACTGCACACCCCCAAGGTAAAGCTATACTGCACATCACCAAGGTAAAGCTATACTGCACACCCCCAAGGTAAAGCTATACTGCACACCACCAAAGTAAAGCTATACTGCACACCCCAAGGTAAAGCTATACTGCACACTACCAATGTAAAGCTATACTGCACATCACCAAGGTAAAGCTATACTGCACATCACCAAGGTAAAGCTATACTGCACACCCCAAAGTAAAGCTATACTGCACACCACCAAGGTAAAGCTATACTGCACACCACTAAGGTAAAAATTAGTCTCTTCGTATGGTGAGCAGCATGCAATGTGCTGAACAAACCTGGCCACAATCTGCTGGTGCATGTAGTAGAAGAGCTCCCCCTTCCTGTCAGGGAAGTTCTCCCCCTCCAGCAGGTCAGTCGGGTACACCAGGTGCCAGTGCCAGTGGTGGGCATTGAGGCCATAGTCTTCCCTCCAATAGGCAACCCTGTTCTCGAGACGCTTGCGCAGGCCCGAGAAATCTTGGTCGTGTTGGATCACCACCGGAGCACTCTTTGATAAATGAGACATTCAAAATTAGGCTTACCTCTAATGTTTATCAAATATAAAAGAAAAGAAAGTTGTAATGCTCATCAATCATGAGAGATAATGAAGTGTTGATCAATCAAGAAAGGTGAGCTGGCATACATAAATTTTTACAGGCACTTACATTTCATAACATAGGAATTCAAAAAGAATGTATAGATGACACTTCTTTAACATGTAAATCTAATATTTCAATCAAGTAAATGAAGAAAAAATGATAAAAAATTAAAACTAAAGGCATTTTATAAATTTACATAACTATTCATAAAGTTTAATTTAGTTTTTCTATAACTAATATACTTTTTCAATTTAGGTATATTTTACTGCCACAATTTTTTAGGTTTCTTTCACAAATAATATGAAATTATGGATAAATTCAATTTAAACAATTATTACTTGAAGTTAAATATAAAATTTCTATCATAGACAATATAACTTCTATCATAGTGAATATAAATTTATAACAAGAACATAAAAGCATGATATATATATATAAAACATACGTATGTTTCCCCAGAGTAATAATTCAGCATACCTAGTAAAAGTAATCAGCAATTTTTTAATAAAATTTATATCTAATACCAAATTCTGAAGCTGAAAAAATAAATAATAATTAGTTTTTATTATAATTAGCTTTACAAAGAACCAAATGTAAAAAGTGCTCATTTTTTAGTTTTACTCTGAGGTTAAAAATTGTAGTAATTATTCCTTATAAATAATTTTCCGCATGAATAATACACACTATATATTATACCAGGTAAAATAACAGACACCAACTAACCTAAGCTACCTATGCAGTACGCCTCGGTAAAGTAAAATGTTAACAGTACATTTCATCGACAAATTCTTTTCTGAGTTCGAAACGGAATATTCAAATGAGAGCAAAGTGACGGTGCCAAAGTCCCTCATTCTCATACAAACAGGAAAAGTTTAACGCAGGTATTATGTTGTATTCATGTTATACATTGATATCATTTATGAACTTCAACGGTACACGGTATTATTTAATAAAATTGGGATTAAATTTCACAGCTATGTCTGCCCAGGCATATTAGTGCAAATCTTAATACTTAAAAATAGTACTTAAAAATATGCACAACTTGATGAATGCTAAGTGCATGATGTATTACGTACATACTTTTCCTACTACGAGTGTTTAATTTACACTATTGAGAAGGGACCGGATGCTCAGGTAATCTGGTAAACAGTTCTACAGGAAAGCCACTTTATCTTGCTAGCTACACTGTGCTGCGTTTCTGCGACACCCAAACAATCCCTGAACGATAATGCTTTTAAGATAGCCTTCGAAAATATCCTGTTGAGCATAAAAGTATCGACGCGAGGCTTTGACAATTGTTATTACTTCATGAGGTAAAGATGCTCTTTCGTATATTTGGGTAGATAACATAGCGAAAATAACGTTCTTCACCAATGTTACTTCAAAGGTAAAAGTTTTCTGTAGATATTACTCTTAAACATTCCTCGGTCCTTACGTATTATCGGGAGGACTTTTGATTTTTACTTTTTCNTTTTTTAAAGGTCCTCCCGATAATACGTAAGCACCCATTCCTCTTATAAAAAACCTTGGTGTTCATTTCTACCTTGAAATTTTACAATAATGCAGCTTTTTCTTAATCAAAATAAGATATCGAGTACCTAATGTTTTTACGTCATTATTCGCGTCACTAATTTAATTTGCAATTTGAATTATTGAGGAAATGTTCTATCTTACTAATTTCTGTCCTTGAGTGTTGAAACCGTCAACTTTTTCTCGCTCCTTGCAGTTCGTCAACGTTGACTAATTTTAGTTTCAGAAAGCTTCATTATTTTTCATCCAGCAGCATTCTAGCTTCTGGGTCTTCTTGTCCTCATTTTTAAGTAGGCAGAGAACTCTGTTCGCATGCATCGTACCTTTGGCAGCCAAACTCTTGATTCACCATCAAGAAACTGTTGGTTGTAATATAACCCTCAAATGTTTCCTTCCTTCAAATTACAGTGAATAGTCTTTTCCCAACTCTAAATATCCTTCTTAGAGTTTAGTCCTGAGGGCGGGTCTGGGCCAGGACAGACCAGACCCCACTCACCTGGTCTGCGTTGCGGTTGCTGTTGACGCGGTTCACAGTAGACCGGGCGGCGTCCAGCACGTTGCTGGGGATGAACCTGCTGGGGAACGTCTCCAAGATGGACGGCACGCGTATTCCTCGGAACCGCTACAAGAACAAATAAAAAATCGGGATAATTAGACATTATCGTGAATTTTTCTCAAATGGTATTTCCTATCTTAATGTAAGAATATTTCAGAATCTAACCGCTGACCAGAACATTCTGAGTTTTGCTAGAAGCCTGGCGAGCTTGCGTCACTAGAACACGGACGGCACCGCGCCGCATGTAACGGAGCAGAGTGGCGGACTGCAGTGCATAGCTGGTACGATTCATGCGCGCTAGAGTTCCTCTACTTACGAATTTCTCGTACGATAACGCTAGCATATTAATGATATTATCCCTTTAACGAACTATCCCGAGATATCTCGTAGCCGTGATTGTTGCATTCACACGGTCGCTGTCGGCTACACAGACCGTGAGAATGCACCGCTGGCTTCCAAGAATAGTTCACGAAGAGGTTATATATGTGAAATAAATTATTGTGCTTTATCTTTTGTAGATACTAGGGACATTAAACCTACAAAAGTGTTAAAAAAATTGATTTGCTCCCGTTGAGTCTGCCTGACTCTGCCTCTAGCACGAGACCAGGGCATCACAAAAGACTACTTTGGGGTACAATTAAAAATGTGTGAGAGAAAATTCTTGCAGCATTTCAAGGATTGCCATTGGCGATTGACTGAGAAATTTATTGTTAAAAAGAACCTTTATTAATTCAACACGTTTTACCATTGGATTTTCAATGCCATACAACTACTGGCGTGGTAAGGGATGTGTGGTTTAAACTTTTTTTCCCAAGGGAAGTACTCCCTGGTGACGTAAAAATGCCTTCCTGAGCCGAGGTTCGAACCGGGGTCCTCTCGGTTACGNTTTGGTTTGGGTGGCGGGGCCGAGTGCTTGCGCTCCATGGACCGTGTGGCCCGTGCGGGCCAGGGCTCTCTGTCAGAGCATCTCACGTGCCAGGTAATGAGCAGGTAAATGTGTGAAGTTAGCAGCTCAGGTGCAAACATTATAAATCTTCAATAAATAAGAACCTCGAAAATGCGAAGATTTCAACATGCTGTGGTTGAGTACACCTCGGAGAAAACCTTTTAGATCAGGGCTGTTCAACATCCGAGTCATCAACGGCAAAAAAAGAGAAAAAGAGCACAAATACAAAGAAACATAAAAATATTGAGTATAAAGAGCGATGGTAAAGCGTTTGCGAGTAGGTTCGTTCACACAAGTATGCGAATGCTCTGATGTTCCGCGCCAAGAAATATTTGACAGGATGGTTAATGTTACACACCGGTGCACAAGTGAGGGCGTTGCATAAAATACATATTTTGGGGGATCTCTGCAGTACACAGCTTTAATGAGAGCGTCATTCCTTGGTACTTTGCCTTGTGACGTCACGGGTTCCCTGGAGTTCCTTGACCCTCACCCCTCAGCTGACCCTCACCC
>VOMN01060044.1:0-12752 GCA_014899125.1 Orchestia grillus
GCGGCCGCTACATTTCAAAGTAGCGCTGCCCACCTCTGCATATGTTCCTCATATCAAATTGTAGTTAATTTTTTGTACTTCTTTTTCAGGTTGAAATAAATAACAATGGCTTTATCAGGCAGAGCTATAAAGAATATAGGCAAACTAACAAGCAGCAAGAGCATGCTTTTTGTTTGTGATATGCAAGGAAAATTCAGAAATAACATAAAATATTTTAATGGAATAGCTCAAAACTCTGCAAGACTTTTGAATGCTTTCAAAGTAGTGGATTTGCCGATTATCTGCACAGAACACTACCCAAAAGGTTTGATAATTTTTGCATAAAAGTTTTCGCTTGTACTCAGACTTTTAATGCTGTTTTTAATTATAGTATTTATAATTTACTGGAATATGGATTGTCAAATAAACAAAAATATTAATGCACAAATGCATTTTGCATACACTCTGCTCTTTGCTTACCCTCTGCAAAAGTTAGAGTAAATAAAAAGAAACTTTATATATCACAAAACTTACCTCATCTTACTGTGCATATTTAAATTAGAGTACTATTGACATTTTTCAACTACAAGTTCAACAAGTCCAAATTGTTTTTACAATGTACGCTCTATTTAATCTAATGTTTCATTTAGTAGGATCTGTTTTGAAAATACGAGTTAACAATCAGTTGTCTTTCAGGACTGGGTCACACTGTGCCGGAGCTCGAGTTGCAGAAGCACGGTGTTGAGCCGGTTGTTAAGTTGCAGTTTTCCATGTGTGTTCCTGATGTAGTGGAATCTATCAAAAAACATCAGGCGAGTGTGTGAATAGTTGTTTTATTTGCTTCACAATATATGTTCATTCAATACTTGAGGAACCATTAATAAAAAAAGAATTCGTGATTGTAAACCAGTGCTTCATGAGACATCATGTACAGAATGTGGTACATGCTTCATTAATCGACCTGTAGCCCTTTTGATTTTCTCACTAGAAAATGATTATCATGGCAGTTTGTTCAATTGTTATTTTTAATCGAGTTTTTTAATAGCCATGATTTTCATAATTAACTTTAGCTGCCTAGGGCTAACATATTAAACAATGAAAAGAATAAATAAATAACCTCAAGCGTTGTTACGATTGCAGGTGGAGCATGTGGTGCTCTGCGGTATTGAGTGTCACGTGTGCGTGCTGCAGACGACTTTGCAGCTGCTGCAGGAAGGCATCAACGTGCACGTGGTCGCAGACGCGGTGTCGTCGCGCTCCATGACTGACAGGTGACAGAGTCTCAGTAGGGAGTCCTCAGCGACGATGCTCGAGTCAAGTTTGACTGATTCCCGGTCATGGTTGCAGATTTTTTTATCGTAATTAACGTCAGCTTCGCATAAGAGTTTATACAATAATTTTTTCATAATCTGGTAAAGCTTTAAGACTTGTACGTACGAGTGTTCAAAATAAAGTTCGATTTGCAGGTATGAAAAAATTGAACAACAATTGAAGTATAGTGCGTCAGTGACAGCCAGGGCTCAAAAGTAGTTTAACTCCAGTAGCTAGCAAGTTACGTGTGCGAGGCATACTGTAGTTGAAGTAAATTTCGAGATTACCCTTATATTTCTCATTTTCATTGAAGGTATTTCGCATTTATAGATCAGCGTTTGAAAACAGACAACTGGATCTTATTTAACTTATTTACGTTGACTTCTCAGATAGCCGGCGGAGCATTCTTAGTCTGTGAAGTCGACAATGACCGTGTGAATGCAATAAAGAATATGTTCACATATGCCGCAGTAGCTGCGTGATCGAAATGAGCACAGCAACATCGACTGTTGTTGGCAGGTAGAAACGCTTTTGACTAAACAAATATTTTTCAGGCTGGTGTCTCTGCAACGCATGCGCGACAGCGGCGCCTTCCTCACGACCACAGAGTCCTTGGTGCTGGGGCTGGTTGGGGGTGCTGACCACCCCAAATTCAAACCCCTGCAAAAGATCATCATGGAACCAAGCGCCGACACGGGCCTCTTGCCTCACCTTACGCTCAACTGAGAACTGAGACAACATTGCGTGGGGTTTTGTAGTTCTGAGTTACGTGGGAAAACTTGTTTTGTACTTGGGAACTTTATTCTTCTGTAGAGCACTTCATTTGGACGAGGATCGTAAGTTAATGATTAAGCATTATATGATCTAAAGTGAATTATTTAGATGCTTTGCGAGTCATGAACAGCGTAGACATTGCACAGAGATTGAATAACTTGCGTTTAATTACATACATAGGGCCGCAGTATTTCTCGTTTCGAGATTCATGTACAGTTCAATTTAAAATTAATGGATATTCATGTTGATGAATGATAACCGAACGCGTATTGTTTCACATGACATCAATTTTTCTTCCTGATAATGAGAGTAACTTATGACTCTCCACTAGTCCTAGTGCAAAGGCAAGCATAAGAGCCAAACATGGTTCGGAGAAACTCGTCCTTCTTGATGCTCAACGGGTGCTTCGCACGTGCAATGGTTAGTGTTATGAAACACGGTCTGCAATCGTGGGCCTTTAGGTTAGCAAAACAACTAATGGAGTCCCTTCGTAACAGGTGGTGCTTAATTCAACGGAAAAGGGCCTGCTGACAAGACTACTTGATTTGACCAATGCCCGAGTAACTCCCGTTATTGCTGTCAAGTTGTATGTAAAAATTCAGTTCCCTATCTGTAGGGCCTGGTTGACGTTTGTAAGAGGCATTTCGTTGCATCTTTAGTTAGTTGCCACTTATAAGAATTCTACACTATACTGACATTTCTGTGCAATACAAGTGGTGATATCGATAATGGTAAAGTGAGAGGTGCACAGTAAGAATTCATAATCTATTTTCCCAAACTATGTTGGCTGTGTATTTTTTGTGTAACTTAATGCTTAAAATGAATTCATCGAGTATCCATGTGGGTGAAAACTTCGTGGTGTTGGAACGTTCTGAATTAAAAGGTTCCGATATGTATTATGAGCTTGTCTATTGACCATCCAACGCACTGCTACAATAGTCTTTCAAGTGTGCTCTACGTACGTGCAGCTCACAGGTCGTCTCTACGCATCCAGGTTTGTAACTGAAGCTCGTGGCTCGCATAAACCATTTCTCTGAAGCCCCTCCAGCGGAGTCATTTGCTATGAATGGTTCCTTCGTATAGGCTTCAAGGCACAGCGCAGCCCAGAGAACTTGCCAACTGGCAGATTACATTAAACCTTCTTTTAGCTATATGGGTAATATCTAATGCAAAACCTGGAAATTATCGTACACCTTTGGATAGTTTCTCCTACATTCTTCATAAAGACATCATAACCTCGTTAACTACTAATGCAGCTGCAGCTACAGACAAAGGACTAAAATGAACGCAGTACTTTACAAAGTCGATTTATTCAGTAATAGATTGCATTTTAGGTCGGTCGGTAAATGCCCACCACCACAGCGTGGTCTCTCTCAAAAGGTTCTAGTGTAATTTGCTCGAGTGGCTTGAGGCGCTCGGCCTTGAGCTTTTCCACCTCACCAGCGAACACGGCCTCCGGGGGGGCTGTCGAGTCTATGCAGTTCGCCTTTATGCTGATCACAAAATGACCGCCTGTGGATGAGACACGTCATTAGTCGAGTCGAAATGACATGCAATACTCGTGTTTATACTTACTCAGCAATACCCAAATATTCGTCACCGACGGTTTCAACGTACTCATGAGCTCAGTCGATATTAATATTGTCTCATTGTTGCTACCTATTTTACTTTAATGGCATTTATACACATTCCAATAAGTGAATACTGCAAGTTATAATTATTTCCTGTCGCCTTATTTCAAATATAGCTAGAAATTAATAGTAGTCAATGTTTGTTACCTAAAATTGGGTATTGAACACAAACGAGTACTGATTTGAAATAGCGTAGTAAATTGATACAGAATCGAACTTCACAGCACAACATTTTCCCCAGGTGGAGGGACGATACTTTTTCCATCCACTGCATTCAATCTCGGCACTGCAAAACCGCATTGGGTTCTCCAAATGTCATTTCGTTGCCAGTCTGCACAGTATTTGCTATGCACGTATATTTGAACAGTGTCTTCATATTTCAACGCAGTCCAGTTTCACCCACTAAAGTCCACTTACGACATGACCTGGTTAGAGCAGTTGCCTCCCCGCTGGGCTACAAGCTTTTACTGCGAGGAAGTTAACCAACACTGAACACTGACAAGAATTTAACACCACCCCTGATAATGCAAAAATAAGTATGAAGCAAGTCTACAGCACACCGAAGGAAAGAATACGTCCACAGGACCAGGGAAGAAGGGAATGTAGCAACAAGTGATGGTGATTAAGCAATAGTGATGACCCACCTTGTTTGAGGAAATGCTGTGCGTTAATGGCGACAATTCTAGCTTGGTCAGGCTGTGCGACGTCAGCGAAAATAGTGTCCACCATCGATACCATCATTCTGCCGACGAAAGTAACCATTACATTGGGCAACAATTGACACCACGAATTCAAGTCTCATTTGCAACAAGGGCATAAAGCGAAAATTTGAACTAATTTTCAAATTTGGCGGCATTTATTTTCTGTACTGATGAAACAATGGTGTTATGTAAACGTCAACAGGCGCAGCGAAAACGAGTCACAATACCTAACACCACAATCTTGACGAGAATAATGTAAACTAAAATGACCGTGAAGGCAGACACGTTAGTGCCGATTTTTATTACAAGAAATTAGTAGAATAGAATATGGTGATACAAAACCTCCTTGTGTTCTAAGACATCATACAAGTTCACTAATGTCCCGCACGTTCAGAGGGTTGATCAACGCCATAAAACAAATACAAATTCGATCAGAGTTTACATAGAAGTAGCCCTTGACAGAATACTGGAATTAACAGTGATACAATATCATTCCTGAAGTTCAGCTGTCACATAGCTATATTCAGTAGTTGGTAAACGAACCTAGAGGAAGAATTTCACGAGATATCTCTTAGTAACATTTAAAAGCTTCGCTGTCCAGTGACAGTTAATAGATCAAGACATATGGTGGCTGTGGAACTCAGGCCTAAATATAGCTCAAGTGTACGCGATACATCATTGACAATGGGACTAAGTGACCCTGACCCCTTCGCAATTCTCTAGAGAACAGTGGATCTTGGGTAGAAAAGTACTGAACAATTTCCCGCACAGTTATACGCAGAACACGAACCTGTATTTAAGAGGGTGGCGAGCGTCCTCTACAATAGGGATGATGTTCGGTCTCTTCTTAGCCATATTGACAAGGTCACGGCCAGATCTGGCCGAAAATTCGACGGCATACACAGCTCCTTCCTGGGAACAAAACATTTCCACTTAACACATTCAGAAACGGTAACAGATTTCTCAAACAATTCAATGCGAAAATAATACAGAGGCATTACGTGACCAACAGGACAGAGAAACATAACAGGTATTTGTCTGCCCACTTCCTCTAGACACGGTGAATAAACAGCACCTAGCTGTATTATTGTTCAGAGTTTAACGCAGGGGTTCTCACATGGCTTAGATGTGTTGAAACTATAAATAAAATGTACAACGAAGCTGTAAAATATCAAACTATCAAATTATTCATGGACAAATACACTGAAAACTATAATAACAAAGGTATCAGTCATTACATGCAGTGCTTGCATAAAAAATTTTTACATGCGACACAGTAAACTACAGATGCAAATTTCCGGATAGATGGCACCGTCATCGGAAATAAATGCCAAGCTATCGATACTAGACCCTACCAAGGTACACATTTTCGTTCGCCATTACCAATCAGTGAGCCATCAAGCTCTGAAAAAAGGTTGTGTGCGCGCTGCTCCTCAGCGTCCCATTTCTCCTATCCGCCAAATTTACCACGCAACAACTTACCTACTTCTAGCAAGAGGTCGGACAAAGCTCATCAAGGAAGAAAAGACCTGGGCCCTCACTCTTAAATCAGAGGATGTCGGTCCATTGTGTGGCCGGGAACTTGGTTCCACGCATGGCAATTTACGACAAAAAAGCTTTTAGTTGTGGCCACACGAAAGTACAACCGTCTCAATAACACCCGTTACAAAACCCAGCAGAGGGAGCGAGGTACAGAGGATATAGACTTACCTCTCCAACAATATCAGACACGTGGGACACTGTGGTGCCGTTGGCAGCGCCCAGGTAGAGGACTTTAGAGCCGCGGGGCATGTGAATGCTATCCACACCTCCGAGGATGCAGGCGGCGAGTTTGGATCTGAATGGATTCCACGACCTGTATTCTATTTTGGTTCCATTTTCCTGCAAAAAATAAGACATTGCATTGCACAAATTGCCACGTCAAGAATAATTGCAAATAAGGCACATCAATAAGGGAATAGTGCAGCAGGGCCAACTCCTGGCTGCCGCACTCGTCAACAGTCACTTTAAAGTTATTGAAACGAAATATATTTTCAGCGGAGGTACAGGTTCCAGCGTAAAATGATCAATCTAGAGAAAATTATTAGGCTTATGAAATTATTTACTGCTAAACAGATAGAAAAACTATAACTTATACGAAAAAGGACTTTAATAATAAAAACCATATAGACCAGGACAAGCACTTCCAAAGTAAGCACTTCCAAAGTAAGCACTTCCAAAGTAAGCACTTCCAAAGTAAGCACTTCCAAAGTAAGCACTTCCAAAGTAAGCACTTCCAAAGTAAACACTTCCAAAGTAAACACTTCCAAAGTAAACACTTCCGAGAGACTAAAAATAAAACGATGAGGAAGACGCGGACTAATCGTGCAATTAAAAAATTTCGACCACAAAATTCGGATACCGCTAGCACGATGAGAAAACTTACTTCAAATTCGAGCCTCTTCTCTCCATAGACGCTCTCGCCAGGCACCATGTTCTTGGTGACCAGCACGTCCTCCTTGCCGCGGGAGATGTACACGCCCTCGTGACGGTGAGGCTCCACAGTGCCCTTGCTTCCGGCTGCAAATGCAATAATTCATTACCGAGCGTCTGCACGGCGCGAGACCAGGACATCATGGAATACTTTTACCCATCGGCTCCTACACAAGCACTAGGCCTGAGGCAGGGCACTAAGTAGAAGGATGCTGTGTTATTGATGTGAACTTGTTCCCTGAACCAAATATGAAGCGCTATTGTATTGAAGTACTCAAGAATATGAAATAAAAAGTAACTGTATTAGGAAAATATGTGAACTCAAATCTCAGTAACCAAATCAGAGAAGCAAGCTGAGCAACAATTTTATGAACGATCATTACCTACGCATTTTCAAATCATCCTGGTTTAGTTAACAAGGAAATTGCTACAGTTGTTTCTCAATTGATGCGATTCTCTCATTAGAAGAAAATAAAATGACTTGAAACATATTTCCAAACATGTTAAATTAGTAAATTACTACTTTATAAATCCACATGACTTACGCTTTCCACCACCTCTGCCTCCACCCCGTCCACGACCCCCTCCTCTCCCACCACCACGTCCTCCGAAGCCTCCTCGGTCACCAAAACCTCCACGGCCGCCAAATCCACCTCCGCCGCCACGGCCACCTCTGCTTCCACCTCGTCCTCCACCTCCTCGTCCACCAAATCCTCCGCGACCTCCACGGTCACCCCCACCTCCACGACCCCTGCCACCAAAACCACCGCCACGTGGGGAAAAGCCTGAAAATAAAATCATACATGAAGAATTACTGTCATTTATCAGAATGATAAATAGACGTAAAATAAAAAACAATGCACATCATGCCTTATCACACAAACTGAGCAATGAAATATAGAAATTTACACTGCACATGCTAACAGAATCGAATAATTTTTGAATCATAAGGAGCAATCAAAGTCTTTCAAACAAGTTTCCATCTGGATAGAAAGTATGCATTTGACACTTGAAAAATGTGCTGAAGCTTCTCATGTTATAAAATATTACTGGAAGAAAAAATGAACTCAATTGTCCAAAATTAGGCATGGCATTTTTTGTGTTACCAATTGATTTGTGAATATGTGATTGCCCGAAAATTCATTTTATGTTGTAATTATTTCAAAATTGCAAAAAAGCTGAATTCACAATAGGCACATGCAATATTTTCCACTCAAAGGGTTCAGTAAGAAAAGGGTTTCTTACAAATCAAGTTTCCATACTAAAAAGAACACAGGGAAAAGCACATTAGATTAATTGCTAGTTTAAAGCTCTATTTACATGAAATATGATCCAAAGCGCAAAGAGAAGGAAGCAATTAGTATGAATTAAAGAAAATGAAAAAGCTATGAGCAAAAACTATGTTTCCACACAGAATCCCCTATGCATAGAAACAGAAAAGTAAGAATGATGAAGAAAACACATAGGCGTAAAAATTGAAGAAGTGAAGTGGGCATGACAGACAAAAGTCTCAAAGGCTTATCTATAATTTAGGTAGCCAAGAGTGCCACCCTAGGAACACTAGTTCACATAGCATTTGTATTATGAAAGATCTTGCTAACCTAACCTTATAGCCTATCCTATCCCCCTGAGGAGACAAAGGACACAAATTACATCAATTACTTCAAAATGGGCACAGCCTAGAGCCTCCCATCTTACTGTCCAAACTTCCAATAACCTCAATTTAAATGAAAGCTTAAATCAGTCTAACATAATGAAGTATTGTAGACATGGTAGAATATTAATGCTTTCTAGAATGCATTATTGACCCAAGTTTTATAATTGTACAGTAATTGTATAGTAATTTTCAAGTATTCAATTTAATTTTACATTTCCCAGATGTGACAATTAGTTTAAAGTACCCTATTCACATTTTTCATGTTCTTTAACATACATCAATTTGCTCAGGACCAAATTTTATCTGTAACAGCAGTCTAGTCATAGAGTAATACCTAAAAAGCCAATACAATAAAATCATAGATATCACATAAATGGAGTTGGTTTTTGCAATATCACCATACAACAGCTGAATTTTAGAGAGGATGATAAATGGTAAACTCAATTTTAATGATGACCATCAGAACCTAAGTTAAACAAGCCAAAAAAAAAAGATTCAAAAAATCAATCAGTGTTCTAAAATGGACAGTCATTAAATAAAATTGCACTCAAATGGTAATTCAAGCACAGTAAAACATTCAAATAACAGAACCCAAAATTCTTGCATGCCACATAGGAAAGAAACCCCTGACAAACATCTTAGAATCATATTCTGATACAGAATTCTATCTCATCACAAAATGAATTAGAGAAAAAATTAAAGCAACAAGAAGCTCAGAAACTTGAAACCTTAACTTGTTTTGGATAAAAAGATACACACAAAACTTTTGAATTTACAAATTATTGAATAAAAACTGATTTCCCATCCGACAATCTCTTTCATTTTAGATAAATTTTTGACACTAATAATACTCAGAACCTTCAAACTTGAATTTCAATTTTGATGCAAAATGCAATACATGGTAATATATGAGCCTTCTCAAAACTAAAAGAAAATATTTCAGAATTAAAATTACAATATCAACAAGATGTCAAATATTGATTGCAGACCACACTACCGTCAAATGTGAAAGAACAAAATGGAACATTTTAGAATATTTTTGGAGCATAGTAGTAGTAGTAAACCTATCATAACTGGCGCTTTAGGATTTTTGGAGCATAAAATTAAACTCGTTTCTTGTACTTTAAGCTCTTTTCCTAACTGGCAACTTGGGCACCTCCTCAAATTAATATTTTCAATTGCACTGTAATACTAATCAAGTTTGGCAGATTCATACGTCTCAACTGTTTTGAAATCTTGAGGAATGAAATCCATTGATGCAAGCATCAATTGTAAAGCCAATATCTTCTTTAATAATATGGCAAGTAACCAAATCAAAATAGCTTACATTTAGCTGCCAGTTGACTAATAGAAGTGTACACAGTGAAACAAATTATAAAAAGTGATTACTATTCATATAAAGTGTGCTTTCTGCAGTCATTTTTATTGTACAGACTTCATTTTACTATCATTGGATAGGCCATTTCTTTCCAAGTTGCAGATCATTTTTTGAAAGTTGAACAAGATGGTAACATGGTTAAAAATGAAAATATTGCATAATGCATTTTTCATTCTTGTCTTTCTTCCCTGTTATGTTAGGGTTAGGCTAGGTTTGTTTCAATAATTTGACATAAGGGAATGTTGAGTCTGGATCACTAGGGCTTGTGGAAATGTTGCCCTAATAGTTGTATGCCTGGGACAGTGTCGTTGGCTTTTTTTCTATGCTATGAAACCTTACAAAAACTAATAACAGGAACTAAAACAAATCCTTTCTAATGATACTAACATGAGAGTGGCATGATGAGAAGAACATGTATACAATGCAAAGTGATTATTAACTCAAAAATATAAAACAATATAGATATAGGTAGAAATATATAACTGCAGGTTGGACATTGATATTTAAAGTTGTTCAAATTATATGATTTATATATGCTCTATGCTCTAAGCAATGGCAGATAAATGTGCTTATAACAAAATGATCTTGCACCTATCTTGAATTACTCAAAAATTTAACAGAAGAGTTACTTACACAGCTTACAGGTGAACATCTCCTTCATTGCTGAATTTATAAAACTTAGTACAATATTTGCCAGAAATCAAATCTACCATTCAAAATCCAGAGAGAGTAACAAGTTTAAAAAAGTATACTAACCTAACCAGTCATACTTAGAAAAATATCAGGTGGTATGATAATAATGAATATATGAACACATGTTTTCAATGAATAAAATACTTAACAATTAGGTTCAAATTTTCACACATAGAGGGGTAGGGTAGGTATGCTATGCATTATCCTTCTACAGTTCTAAACCAAATACAGAAATAGCAGTAAGCTAAGACAAGTGAATAAAATCACTGAGTAACAATTATTTCAATAGCTATTTTATATACCACATTTCACATAGTAAAAATATTACCTAGCATGGTAACGAAGATAGAGAAAGGAAGAAAAATCTTTTATTCCAATCTCATTTACATACAGAGCATGGTACATTGGGTTTTCAATCAGTAAAATTACAAGCCTAAAAATTAAAATCTGAAAGTCCAATGACACTTCTAACAATGATCTGTGGCTATAACCTCAAAATTATGGGTGGAAGTCACGTTGAAAATTACAGCCTTAAAATTAAAACGTGAAAGTTGCAATGAAACTTCTGATAGTGATCAGTAAGACCACAACAAAATTACGGGTGGAAGTAATGTTGAAAGTTTGAATTGTGACTCAAATTTATGTTAAGCACGAAAAGTAAAATATCAACTCAAAGAACATCTTTAATAAAACTTACAGTGCAAAGATAGCCTACTGCAGCTTAAATTCTCTTACAAACATTGTGTCATCGTCGCGCATACTTCATAAAATAAAAATGACGGCGAGAAGATGAGCTATTGCAACCTGGATTCCCTTATACACAAGGTAGGTCTCAAAATGATAACAAAAAAGTAATGATTCACATAAAATATTATATAAACAAGAACACTAAAAGTGATTTATTTCGAAATCAGTCACATGCAGAGCATGGAAAAATTGAGTCTTCAAACAGTGAGACAACAGTTTTGAAATTAAGTGTAAAAGTCGAATTGAAACTTCTTATTGTGAATCCTAATTTAAACAAAGATGCTCATCAGAATTTTTCGACCGGGAATTCAAGATATACGTTGATATTAATATACGTAAATACATTTTACTCACCTGGAGTTCCCATACTGTTCTTCACTGAGCTAATTCACGAAACGATACTCGACACGAAATGGTGCTTGTGCGGTGTGTTCAAGCTAAGCTTTGTCAACCAACGACAACGCACGCACACAGTTTGTGATTCAACCGCCGGTAATGTTTACCTTGAAAAGTAACGATGGATTGTGATTTAACAGTCGCATGAACTCTTTTCCTACCAGTGAATCGATTTAGAAAATATCCGAGTAAAAGTACCAGTAATAGAAATAATTTCGTTCAGTTGGATATAAAATGTCAGTAAATCTTACTTCATCAATATAAATCAACTATCTTAATTTGTATTTCACTGGGTAAAAAATGAATGAGACATATTCATACTGATTTTATATAACCAGTTCTTCAAATGATTTTTTAAACGTAAAAAACAATTTAATATTGATTTTTATTATTAAAAAAATTCGAACCCATTACATTTTGAACTTATTTTGACCTTCATGGCGTACTGGTAGCGTGACGGCTTCGCAGCCGAGAGGACCAGGGTTCAAATCTCGGCTCAGGCAGCCCTTTCACGTAACCAGGGAGTACTTCCTTAAAAAAATGAAGTTTAAACCACACGTTCCTCACATCCTTCACTACACGAGTAGCAGTGAGGCATTTAAAATCCAACGGTAAAACGTGTTGGAATTAAACAAGGTTCTTTACAAAATGGAAACTTTATAAATCACATTTTGTAATCATGACATGTATCTCATACATACCATAACGTGCATGAGATAAACATTAATTCCACACAGCATATTAAGCATCTTCATTACGTTTCCAGATTTACAAGTAGATATGTCCAACAGTTCACAAATACCAATTTCTTCCTCTTCAATCACAGAAGGTAAATCGAAAAGATAGCTCGTATTTATCCACATAATGCCCTCGGTCTATTTATTCATGATTTTTTCCGTCCGCATTTTGAAGAAATAGATGAGAAAATTCCCAGATCCAATTCTCAGGCACGTATTCTTATTCAGCGAGAACCCCTCAAGGGGCATAGGATAGGCCATAGGCAATAGAGGTAG
>VOMN01060059.1:0-13707 GCA_014899125.1 Orchestia grillus
GACTGCACGCATGACACACCAAGACTTTCCGCTGTGTGAGACTGCACGCATGACACACCAAAACTTCCCGCTGTGTGAGACTGCACGCATGACACACCAAAACTTTCCGCTGTGTGAGACTGCACGCATGACACACCAAGACTTTCTTCCCGCTGTGTGAGACTGCACGCATGACACACACTCGCCTGCATCCGCCTCGCAATCCAGTCAAGACTTTCTACCACTTGGGATCGCAAGCTAAAGAATGTGGCATTTCAGCACCTATCTTTCGAGCTTCTAAAGATTTTTTTATCTCACGTGGTTACAATTAGATTCTTTAAATGTTAACACTCGTTCGTGAAAAACATGAAAAATATTGTGTAAGTGCCCATAGTTCAATCGCATAGAAATGCACAAAAGATTTAAATCCTATGCCTTCTTAAAATCGACATATGCATTACTTTTCATCACGTAACCATTTATCTAAAAATGGAAATTAAAAAAATGAACACAAATTATACACTTATGCAAATTGTTTTCATACACTTCAAAAATTAACGAAGGCAGGATTTCTTTTGATATACGTAGGTGAAATTGTCCAAAACATTCTAATCGATTCAGCTGATTTGAAATGTCAGTCGCATGCGCAACTTCTAATGAAAAAATAACTCATTAGAGCTGCTAGATGGAAAATGAACTAAACCCGTCTGACACGCAATAATTCTTTCATCGGAATCTCGTAATTAGCAAAAAAAGCTGAGCACCAAAAGACACCAATGATGCTCGCAGCCGCATAATTAGTGTTTTTTTGTGGGAATCGTGGCATGCTGGGGGGCATCATGAGACTTCAATTCAGGCCTGGAATTCAACTAATGCACGTCATTTCCTGCACTTCATGAGTCGTTCGAAACTTATTCGAGCTCAGAGCATACGTTGATATTTCACTTATTGACCCAAATGGACAGCTAACGCCTAACGATGTCGTGAATGCTACTGCAAATTTGGAGCCCGTACTTTCATTTTATTTTCTCCACACACTAACAGCTCTAACAATAACTTCATACGTACTTCCTTACGAGGACACACTGCATAGCTTATATTAATGTGCATGGTGTAACTGAATGCACAAGTGTACGCGATAGTCTTCCATCGGAAGAAGCTAGGTATAATGCACCGTTCTGAACTCATTGTCCTTGCTGAATAAAAGTTCATCAGGTGAAGATGGAAGTCAGTTCTCTAACTTCTCTGGAATAGTAATAAAATAACGATACTCGCGTTGTACCTTCACGCTTATAAATATGTCGCTTACGGATAAATGTTTATTTGTCCCGAGATATTCCCACTAGACCGTTCTTTACAACCTCGCTTACAATGTATAGTTACAACCATGGTCGGAACAGCGGCGTCTCCACCACTCGGTTCCCAGAAAGTGGCGTCAATGATGAAATAAAATCGATGAAATTCATTTAATCTGCGGAACATAGAGATTTTTCTAGAAAATTTCCAATGAGATGGGCGAACGGAGTCACAATTAAGGCGAAGCGGTCTCCCCTGCTCCACGGCACCTGCAGCTCACGCAAGGGCGAGCATCGCTGTGAAATTCAGGAGCGGCCTTGCATGATTTACGGCTGTAATATCGACGGCGAATCTTGACCGCGTGCGCTTAGATGGCCGCGCACGATTTATGGGGCATAAATCCACCGATGATTACCCTCTTATTACACTTCAATTAAAAAACTCTTGCGAGCGTTCGAGTCTTCTTCGAGCGTGCTTTTCGCATAATCTGAAAACTGACCGTCGATGGCTGAAAATTTTATTGCATGGGTAAACAGGAAAAGTTTATTGCCAGAATTCTTCTGTAGAATATTTTTTATTCTCAGAGTAATGAGAGGGGCTAATATAAAGTTTTGAGCACAATCCATAATGGTAATTTATACAATATTTGACCCTACAATTGTAATTGTTCACGAAATTATTGATATTTTTTTATTCAGATTTTTTTCCAAATTCTAAGAGATTGAACTCACTGCAAGCCTAACTGCCCGATTACGCGTGCGAAATGCTCCGTTCAACACAAGAACAAACGCCTATTACTCGTCTATTCTGAATAATAAAGTACTCACTCACCAACGTGCATATACGGTTTACCCTTTTATTTATATTTTTAAAGTGCTTGTTTTGCAAAATGACTTGCGAATAAATAAAAATAGCTGATAAAAAATTATTTATGTTACTTCGAATGTATGGTAAAACAAACGCATGCCAGAAAAAGGAAGCCTATTTTGATAGAACTGTACGTCAATAATCACATAATAACCCGTGAAATGAGATAACCCGTGACCATACAAAGATAAACGAAAACTGCCATCAATTATGATGTTCCGGTATCTATACATTTTTAATTTCTCTACTTAGGAATGTCATCAGCTTTATTCATGAGCTCATCGACCTCTGGGATACGAGATCGGTGGAAAAGTTGATGAATGCTATTGAAATACTGCAATAAGAAGCAAAGCACACACTGCCATTTGGCCATCGTGGAATAGAGCTAGAAATAACGTTAAAAACTGCAAGGCTTTGATCTAAAAAATCAAGAACGGTTTGGTCGACTAGCTCAAGCCCACTGTCGGTGCCGAAGTTTGTACTCAGCACTCGAAAAAGTTTGACAACAAATGTCTTCAAAGTCCAGCGCTCACCTAAGTTTTTCTCGAACTGAACACAGTTTCGAAGGGCGTTACCGAAAGCAGGTAAAGTAAGTCGCGACGCAAGACTCGAAAACTCCGGCCTACCAACGTGCTCCAAGAAATCTCAGGAGTTAATTCTAAACGCCTCACTCAACGTACACGAAAGTTTTAAATGGAATAAAATAGTTAAAGAAAACATTGAATATTTCTAGCGGTTTTTATTTTTCATTTCAAGTAGGCCAAATGAATGGAAAAATAAAAACTATCAAATAAGCCATACATCCAATAAATTTCAGTCAACCAAATTTACAGAATTAACGTCTACTAATCAGCAATAATTGGAATAAATTAAACTAAACCGAATTAACCCCTACAAATAAAAGCTACGTATAGTTATGCCCAAAATTATTCATACCCTTGTATTATTGTCGAGCATATATGAATGAATCCTTCAATAGACTACTTTTCTAAACAATATTTTCCGTAAAAGTTTCAAATATGTGCTGGAATAAACGAAAAACATGAGCTTTTTGAATAACTTGTTTTAAATAGATAATTAACAATAATAGCTAAGGAACCATGTTTTATTTTTTCGTACCCTCTCAATAACCTGTTGCGAAGACTTCATAATAAATAACTCCCTCCAGAGTTTTCTGTAGGTCAATACAAAGTTTTTGCAGACATCAAAAGTAACTTTGAGCCACTTATCTTTTACAATTGCCTCCAATTCTTCAAAATTCTTGGGTCTTCTGGTTTTGATATTTTTTAACGACATCACAAACTCTCAATCGGATTGAAAATCTTTGGCTTGGCCACTGGAAAACATTAACAACATTGTCTTCCAACCAATTTTTAACAGTCCTAACAGTATGCTCGGGTCACTATCATGCTGAAAGACCATATCGGGTCCCATATCGAGGGCTTCGGCCGACTGTTTCAAATTTTCGTTGATAAATTTGACATATTGTTCATGTTTCATGGCCCCTTCTTTCTTCGCAACGCTTCCACTTAAATTGGTCGAGAAACATTCCCAAAACATACGACTCCCAACACTATGGTTCTTCAGCCAGAACAGTGTTTTTCGCTTGAACGCTTCACCAGTTCGTCCCCAGACAAATGAAACATCCCTCTGACCGAAAAGTTCAACCTTAGTCTCATCTGACCAAAGACCCGATAATCAGAAGCTAGTCTTTTTATCAATTTATTCTCTGAGAAAAGATAATCGAGGCCTAACATGCCTACCCGTAAGAAGAGATGTATTACCAGGTCTGCATCGCTTCAGTCCTTCCTTATTAAGTATTCTTTCAAATGTGGATTTCCAAGTTTTGATTTCCTTCACACTGAAATTTTGCTACCACACTCCGCCTGTAGTCTTTGAATTTTCAATCACATCTCGCACTACCGGTCATACCAACCGAGCTGAGAGCTTCTCTTTTCTTCCTCGTCCCTTAAGGTTCCGATCTGTAGCCGCTGCTGTTCTTGTGCGCATCTACAACTCCCCGTCTCAACTCCACACCGACTTCCTTTGTCTTCACCATGTTGTTTGAGCTGCGGCTGAAGTTGAAATGAGATGATTCATGGAGGCCAATGTTAGGTAAACTAATTAGAATACTCCAGAATAACCTGGAATGTCTGCATTAATAAATTAAATTCACATATCAATCCTACAACATTGCTTTGTTGCACTATAGGTGTCTTACAGTAGATTATTGAGATGGGTACGAATAAATAGGATTTTGGTTCATTTCCTACTTATGTTAATTTCTTTATAATAAATTCTTTCCAAAACTCATTTAGCATTTTATGCCAAGAGACCTCCGAAACTTCAGGAAAGAGACAAAGCTATGAGCAATTTTGCATATAACTATTTGTTACATGTGAAACAAATTAAGGCTTGCAAATTATTAGAATTAACGTATACAAATAAACGCAATATGACAAAAAGTAATGCTTGGCAATATTAATTTCTCAGAATCCGTCGTCTAAAGAACCAAATATTTTTAGTCCACTCTCAGGCCCAAAGTGTGTTCCCAATTGGAAGTTGGTAGTACGCGGGGAAATATTGTGTATAATAGCGAAGTTCTCGACTACAACGTCGTTATCAATGAATGCTTTCTGAAACAACAAAATAAAGTTCATGGGTTTTCAAACCATAAATATTGAAACGAATACATGTATAGTGATAATCTTCACACTTTCTTATAAAACGGCTCACAAAAATGAAAGAATCTAACCTAACAGAAGGGATAAAAGAGGTTATTGCGTAAATGAAGCAACGGCAGTTTGATCAGTGTTGAGATTGGGCCTATGTTTTGCTCCATGTAAAGACTCTAAAATCCTGATATTTAAGCGAGACGTTGACGAAACTATTTCAAAGTGGCTTAACGAATATAGATGGTTGGTCTGCTCACAGTGATATCTTGGAGGAGAATGAGCTAAAACTGTGAGAAGATGGTTTGTTCTCAAGGGACGTCCTAAATGCTGATACAACCGAATCTTGGACTACTTCTGAGTACGTTGTGCTGTTGTAAGAACTCTGGTAAGTTTTACAAGTGTGCTTATAAACGATATTGGATCGTAGCTCAGAAAGCAGTCGGTCGTCGGTCTTTGGAGTAAAAAATTACGAATTTGAAAGTCATTCTTGAAAGCGAAAAAAATCTATTTGAGAATTAAATTTAGCTAACAGTTCTCGAAATACTTTACCGTATCATCAGATGTAACGCCGATAAAAGAAAGCGAGATTTAAATTTGCATTTTCTACAGTGCATATAGTTTTTTCTCATCAAAAAACACAATGTTCTAGAAGCATTCAACCAAATTGTCGAATAGAAAAAGCGGATAGCCATTTCATAGGAAGAATGGACGTAAATAATCTACCTCCAATGAAAACACCTTGAATGTACAGCTGATGTATCAAGGGAAGACCCTCAGAATACTCTCGCATCCCCATTACTTTACTCGCTGTCATCAAAGCATTAAGAAAAAGGTCATTGACATTTACAGGTTACTCAGGAAGTCAATGTGTCCTTATATATACAGTATTTTCAACAACAGATTTGTTTGAATATGTTACCCAAAAGTTAAATAAGAATAACAATAACAAACAGTGCTCATACATGATCATAAGCTTGCAGATCATGCGAGGGTGATACCATTGGTTGTCGTTCATATGCATACACCTACCGCATTCTGTGGAAAAAAGTGAATTAATAAAAGTATGAGTGCGCATACGAGCTCTTCAAGCATCCTGTGAAGCGGTAAATTTCATTCTGGCATAGCAAATTGAATGTAGGACGAGAGTTCAGCAAATTTAGTGTACGTAAGCAGTGTAAGCAGTGTATGCTTCGGAATTGTGTCGTTGAAACCTTTACGTGCGACACATATCTGTTCTCAATATTGAATATTCTTTCATATCTCAAAGAATACTATAAAAAAGACCATACAAAGCTCATCGGAAAAAGATGGGCTTTTTACATTTTTGGTTTACCGCGAAATGCCTTCACCCTGTGATGGGACCGTTTACGCACTCACAAGGATTAGAATTGTTGCAGGGTCGAATTTCAAACTGAAGCAATTATTTCTCAATGATAAGTTACAGCAACTTTCTAATCCATCCTAAAAAATTATCGTTTTCGTGTTATGTAAAATTCACAATTTGATTGTCGTATATTCTACGAGATTAATTTTAACGAAGCACTTGCGTAGGACAGAACTGATAAAATTACATAATGGACTCTGCAGACTAAGCTATCATGGAATTACTGCGGTCAGAAAATGACAAATGAAGCACAATCTAGCACCATCACTGTTATTTCTGCTGTAGACTACAGACTAGATTTCAATCGATAGCGTAAATCTTTTAGAACGTACGAAATTTTAAATCTAGTTATGTTTTTTTTAAACGCACTTGTTCATCAAAAAACTGAAAAGCTTCCGCTCCGAATTGTGACGAGTTAGCAATAGTTAGCAAAGGCCAGTCAGAAACATTTGTTTTGGCTGCACGGAAGTAACAGGGCTCGGCTCCAATATGTTTACCGCTCTTCAGGCGGCCATCCTCGTTTGGAATTCTTCAAACTCCCAAAACTTTTGAAATTTTTGGTCCCCATGGAAAAAGATTTCTCGTATAAATTCTTTGATCTCGTAGAAATAGTCTCTCGCAGCTTATGCAAGTGAATATGAGGTATGAAATACTGCTAACTTGTTCTAGCAACTACGTGGCGGCACTACATGTGAATGAGAATGTTCCATTTTTGTGATGCAAAATTACCTCGCTGTACTGCTGCATTTTCCTGAAAATATGTTTCTGCACGCGCGATAAATGTGCCAAAATTCTCATCACTTATAAAGTCTCGTAATGCCTTCACAGGGCTCCGTTTACTTTATCTCATAACGTCCCAACCCAAATAATAAAATCTGTTGAATTTAAATTCTGACCGCCAACCTATACAAGCGAAGATTACGTTCAAAAAAACCTTGTGCTCGTCCATCTACTTTGAGTAAGATCGACTCAGATTAGGTGTACGACGTATAGAATATTTATAACAACATGATTTCGTTAATTTGAAGTTTTACTTCGCTACAATGACTGTTGAAGCAGTACGACCAATTTACAGGTCACAAAACTAAACGAGTCGTCAGGTGATGCTCGTATGATTTATAATCAGACAAGATAGGCTAGAAAACTAAGTTTTTAAGTTTTGAGTTCCCATTTGTCTTTTAGGAGCTTGAGCTCAAAAGGGCATTAAGTCTGTTATATGTGGTACGTTATTGTATGGACAGGAATTATATCAAAGGCAAAAGTGCTTTTCTATGGTTTCATGTTCACGATGGGGCAGTTCACACGCTGTGCTGCACGGCCTATCGGTTTCCCATTGCCATTGCGTTTCTTTTACAACCACAGGAAACTCAGAATTCTCCGGACGCTTCCTCTGCAAGGCCTCTTATCAGGGTCACAAACGCCAAGCGTTGAATAAAAACTCTACGGCGAATCGTTTTCAGATTTCATTTAAATTTTGCCCGTCCTAAGCAGAGCAAGGTCGGTCATGCGTGTCGAAAGCATCAAAGCTTCTGTGATTGCCCTTCAAAACCACTGCCCAAAATCGCCCGTCCAGAAAATCTTCGAAAGAGCATTTCTTCGGCGGCCGAAGAAGAGCTCATAATGTGCGAAGAAGTTGAAGCCTCTGTACAAAAGCATTGTGAGCTGATCCTAAGTGCATTACCATCAGTTTTCTCGAACGTCTTTTCTAACTCAGAAAAGATACACAAAAGATTTCGAAATATTGGCGAAAGGTCTACTTTTATCCGGCAAAGTACAAAGAAGTAACTTAATGTTAACTTTCAGTTGGTCTACCCCCGAGACACGGCATAGATTTTTGTCGGGGGCATTCGAGTAGCTAGGCTCGGGTATCAGTACTGAACCCAGACCGAGTAGCGTTAAATTTGCACCGAATATCAAAATCCAATGACTTCCGCTGTTAGTTCACAGCTTAAACTTGCATTTCGACGGTAAATAACCGTTAAAACTGTATCAGCTAGTAAATGCTTGTAATGTCCCCTGTTTCCCAGAGCCGGAGCCTGCGCATTATCATAGTGCGTTGAGTTTGCCTGTGCGTTCACAGAGGCTCGCATTGATTAAGCAAAGGGATGTTTGAGGCGGCAGTGAAGTCATTATCGTGCAGCGCGCTGTGCGCAGCGTTTGATGCGCAAAGGCTGGCCTTGCAGCGATGGCTGATCTGAGATGGACGAAGCGAGGTTTGCATAATCGCTCATTGCAATTAGCGCAGCCAGCCGCTCAAAAGTCCCGCTCAAAATATCCTTCACGTAGACACAAGGCTCGAGCCATCGCATGAATATCAAGTGGATGTCGTTCCGAAATGAGAAAAAGTGCTTGTCTCTTAAATTGACGACGTTAAGGAAAGATTAGACCCGAGTAATTAGATTGACTGTTTGCCCACGCGTGGAGTCTCAGAAGCTGATTTTGAAGATCTGGACTCTAGTAGCAGAAGTCTCAGTAAGAAATGAAAAATAGCCCCTGCTGGAATAGAGAACCTGATTTGAACTTCCAGGAAGGCAAGAACTACGAGCTCGAGTTGGATGCGAGACCAGCATGACGTTGCCTTACAAGACAAGAGCAATACACGTGGAATACTGAGCAGGGCTTTGGAAACATGAAAAACGTTCGAAGGCTTCGGGTTATGAGTATGGGGAGGTAAGGGGCTGGGGGAGGGCACACTTCTGAGCTATGCTAAAAGGAGAGCAAAAGTTCAGAGCCACGCAGCACGCACGGGGATCCTCTTACCAACTCATGGTAGAGAATAAAAGATTAAACGACGAACAGGACTTTGGACGAAGGGTCAAGCAAAAATGATCGTAAATCGGAGTGTTTTTTGAATCCTTGGAACGGTCAATTTTCTATGTTGTGCATGAGTAATGATTCAAAAAGGGCAATCAACTAGGAAAGTTTAAAGACCGAATTTAGATCGTAATCGTTCTTTCATGTACAAGTACATTTACACTATCACACACACATGTTGGCAGAATTAGGATGCAGCTTCCTTTCATGACGAAGTATGTTTTAATTGATGAGGCGTAAAAATTCTGGAGAATCTTACCAGTAACCTTTGATAATTTATCAGAGCACGAATGCAATCCAAAGCAGAGTTTGAAAAATGTTAACCTGTGTAAATATCAAACAAAGAAGGAAAGCTGGAGCTACCATTCGTATGAGCAGATGCAAATAATCGTAGACTTCTCTAGAATTTAGCAAGGGTGTACTCAACTTTTCGAGATGATGATTCAACTATTTTAAGTAATGCTCCAAAGCTCAGCAGCAACTAAATTTACAATTGATCAATAGTGACACGACGAGAAGTGTGCGATGATGTTAACGAATAAGGCGCTCGTAAACGAGGTCTTTGCACGGTTCGACGGCCTTCACCTCCGCGGGAAACGCAACAGACGTATATTTGCCCCACCTAACTTCAAACCAAAATATTAGTATGAATCAAATTACGTACACTTCGTACATGGCATCACAGATTAAGTGGATCGAGTTACGACCTGGTACGTTTTATACGGCAATTTTCTCAGACACACTACACAGGCCCGGCCTTTTCTGCAAAGCCTTTTTTTCTCAGTAGCGGTGATTCCATAAATTGATTCTGTAGTATTCCGAGGAGCGCAGGTCCCGAAATGCACTAAAAAAATAATCGCTTATAAAGGGGTCTTAATTTTTTTTAATTTCGCTACGGAAAACTACGGTAAAATCCTCTTTTGCGCAAGGCTAATGGCTTGCACTCTAACCGTGTGCGCGATGATAAAGAACGAATTAAAAAACAGCCAAATAATTATTGTTGAGCTAATGTAGCGGTCCATTTAGTAGTCATGGAAATTTTGAAAGGAGAATAAACCCACCCTTCGTTTCAACCCCAGCAATTGCCAACTGTCAATTAAGGAAATTATTGACTCTCACATACTCCAGCTCCTGACATGGAAATCGTGAAAATTTGAACTATTTGAGTCTTGATATACCTAGTAGTAGTACAGACTTTATTCTCATTTACATAATGGACCCGTTATCCAAAGCGACGGACTTGCTAAAATTAATGACGTTCGTCTGATGACGGATAATGCTGACGTTTCATTTTATTTGACACTTGAATACAACGAAACTTCAGAACAAAATTACAGATGGCCGCTAACACCACAGAAGGGTACAGTACACTGGCCCTCTCCAACGACGTACCGCGTTGAAGACCAAAGGTCTCCCGCCATTACCAGCAGCGTAAAAATGCCGGCGTCGTTTTCAGCGTCAGGTGTAAAATGACAAGCTTTAGTGCAACAAAGGTCATGATAATAAAATGCGCAAGAACGCGGCAGCTTTCGGGCGCAGCGCTGGAGACAGAAAGCCTCCTCATTGCCCTTCAGTCGTCCGTCCACCGAAGCCAGACTCAGAAAATGGGTCTTGACATTAGCCCTTGATGGTCGCATTAGGCGGGATGATGCTGTCTAGAATTCAATTTTCTTACGAGTGGAATTTTCATAAGTATAATTATCTCGGATTACCGCCACTATTCGTGCTTCGTTTAGCAAGAGTTTTAGTGTTCTCTGTCACGTACATGTTCGACATTTGCTCGATTTGATACATTGTGTGGCATGGTCCCTGGGGACTGCAATCCGGCTTCACCAATGGTGCTCAACAACTATTCTGTATCGTTATATTTTACATTGATCGAGGTTTCTTTTCCAGTTGAAAATATAACTTGGGTTAAAATTGTTTATGATAACGTAAATTCAAATACGTAGAATTTAGTTGCCATATGATTATAATGCATTCTCACTTTAAAACAATGAAAATGTCATAAGAAACACAAAAATGATCCACTTCTTGAAAATACCTACGAACAAACTTTCTTCGAAAATTTAGGATTTGGGTTAAAATGGCTATACGACATTCGTAAATCATGACTACGTATAATATATCTAGAACATCATTTCACGTACAAAGTTTGGATTTGAAATAATTTCCCGTACCTTAGTGCTGCCAAAAACTATCCCGCCAGCAGGTCCCTGCGCTAGCCAAGACGCTGTCCAGAGCTACGAGTTGAGGCTCTAGCAGCACTCGTGAAGCAACGAGTCAGAGATCACAGCCGAACGCTAGGTACGTACAGCAGAAATAATCCTCACAATTCCATCAAGGCTCAACTCATTTCGTATGAAGCAGGTAATAAAAAGCTGAGGAAAATGTAACTTTTTTCCCGAACTGGGGTGAGGGTTCTCATGCGAGTAATTTTGGTGTTGAAAGTTTACGTGTGTGTGTGATAGTTGACTTTTGCCCTGCATGTTGCTTTGAAAATGTTGTACATATTCATTATACTTCACTTGCATTTCAACATAAATATTTCCGAACTAGAAACGAGGTTTTCGTAACATTTCAGGCTACACATGCTACGACCATTTCTGCGTCCTGCTCTTGCGAGACATGTTTTGCCAGAGAGGAAAAAGTGATCGCGTAAGTATAGACTTAGAATTACTTTTTTAAATCGTTTTAGCTTGGACGTAAACAAAGAATTATGAATCATTGTTATTCATCGCGTTGGTTAGCTTCGAAGCCAACTTTGATAGCGAGCCCGTTTTAAAAAGAGAGATTGCAGTTGTGTTGTGCCACGCAGCTGTCGGTCGTGTTGTGCTACACAGCTGACGGTGGTGTTGTGCAACACAGCTGACGGTCATGTCGTGCAACACAGCTGACGGTCGTGTCGTGCAACACAGCTGACGGTCGTGTCGTGCAGCACAGCTGAGCTAAAATGCGTATCGCAAGTAGATTTAATCATATTTCAGCAGAAAATAAATACACCTCAACATTTGTTGCATTCGTATGTACTTCGTGGGAGATTCTACGTATAGTACAAACATGACTTCTTCTTGCATTCCGTTACATATAACTATGATTTTTTGCAAGTCAAATTTCGGTATAAGTTGTAATAGTTATTCATTAATGGCAAAATAAGAAAAAATAGTTTCGTATAAATTTCATGAAAGGCATAACTTTTTCTTAAGTCTTCGCAGTTCTTCTGATACTTTTCAGCAATATAGATATGAAAATCTAAAGTCATTCGGTGATAACAACATGGCATAGAATAGAAGAGAATAAATTTGAAACACCCAAATACCCCATAGAATCAAAATTACGTAACATTCCGGTAAATACGCTCACGTAGAAGTTACTGAGACTCGGTACCTAGTCCAGTGCTGCAGGTCGGATCATTGTTAATTAAGAAAACAAGAAAAAATCTTTGAAGAACTAACCTACCTGTTCAAATCTGGGTTGAAAAAAAGCCATACGTTGGCGGAAAAAGTGCTCAGTTTGCTTTCGCTGTGGATGCAAATACTCGCTAAAAAACGGTGCTGAGGAAGATAATTGAGCCCTTCAGAGACTCTTTGAGCTAAATACACTCATAAAATTGCATAATCAGGGGCCTTGTTTTACATCAAAAACTATCAGCAAAAACTCATTTTCCGAACGCAAGAATTGCCCTCGAAACTGGACATGGATGCATGGTCTCCAGCTCTGAAAAAGAAAATTTATCAGTGTGAAACGTGCACCAAAAGCTACTTCTCCATTTTTTAAATGTCAAACGAAAGCAGAGAATTTTCTACCGTTTATAAATGAAATTACTCCTCAATCGAAAAAATATTTTTTGATTCGTGCAAGCCTTGATAACGGGCTGGAGTCGTAGCAAACACTTGAAGAAAATTAAACCTTTTTCACTTGCTGGATAATTCGGTCGAATATCATCATATATATACATATATGTACATATATACACTTTCTCTTACAAAATAAACCATGTCGAAACAAGTGAACGAACATAACGCTTGCATATTTTACTCAAACTCTACGTTTGTACTAATTGCACAAATGATTTAAATATATATTTTTAAAAATTCGTGGGTTTCAGACATTATTTAATGAAATTCACTGCTTTATGATTGAACATATTTGAACTATACTCCATGATTTTTTCAGGGGAACTTGAATGCTTTGAAAATAAATAGAAAATCATGTAAATTTTTCGGCAAGCACCTCAGCTGTTGTGCTAACTTTTTTAACAGCCGCTTTAATATCGAAAGAGTACATAATATTCGTCTGTAGTACACGTATTTCTAAAAATACAGGGATATTTTCACGTTAATGTTTTGGTAAGTCTTATAATAACTACCACACGACTGGCCAGACATCAGCCTTATCAATTCCAAAAGTCGGAGATATTGCACGAGAAACAAGAAATTGCAATTTTTTGACAGTAATGCAAATAGTTCAACTAATTTAAACTCAACCATAATTAATTGTTGACATTCACGCTCGCATAAGGTCGATTATGCTTCAGCCACTGTCGTGAAATTTATATATTATGAATTAATACTCGTTTATAAATATGTGTACAAATACTTGAACGCGTATCAACCTTATACCCAATGCCTATCACGTGAGTGAGATTTCACCCAAATTTCTCGTACACCTGACACTTATTACTTAGAACCT
>VOMN01060060.1:0-10029 GCA_014899125.1 Orchestia grillus
TCTTCTTCCACCACGATAATGCACCCGCTCATGGTGCTCGGCAAACAAGATCTGTGCTGCGTGAATTATGATGAAAAATTATCAGACGTCCCACTTACAGCAATGATTCAGTGCCATCCGGTTTATTTTTATTTCCAAAGTTAGAAAAATCTTTGAGACGGGCTGATTTTCCACCATTTGAAGATATCAAAAGAACTGCTCTGACATAGATCACATCAAAAGACCCTCAGTTCTACTCGGACGGACTCTAAAGGCCCGGCATGAACGTTTGGAGAAGCGTGTTAAACTTAATGGAACATACGTTAAAAAATAAGCATCTTAACTGAAATAGTTTTTTCGTGCTTCACTTTTTCCACAAGTTTCTAGATGCGTCCTCGTATTCCAAACTGGAATATTCAACGTCAAATTGAATTTACAAATCGAATAATTTTTGCAACGAATGACTGCTCGGCAGCTCGCGCTCCTCCGTGATGGGCGACAAAAAATTCAGTACAAGTTTGAGATATGTTTCAGTGACGTATAAACGTAATTTTTGATTTATCGTGGAAATCTAGCGTCATTGAAGTTATGCACATAGCGTAGAAAATGAATATTCGATGCTCAGGCACTCTACCGTAGAAGCTTCGAGACATCAGTCCATCGTACGCAGGAATATATGTGTATATATGACCATCTACAAGGTATTTATTTCGAGAAAAGGTGTTGTTTTTAAGATACAATGTTGGAGCACTTACAACCGAAATATAACACGAATGGATTCACTATGCAAAGAAAATAGATATAGTTTTTAAGCTTTCAAATTGGAAACTGAGCAAATATTGACGTCAACTTTCACGCAAGAATAAAATTACTTTCGTATGTGCACTTTCCCTTATATTTAAGTCATATGACAACTTTTACATGCTGTCGAAAATTGTCGAAAATCTTTGCTGGCTGATCCGTGAGAGGAGAGTCTCAGGCCTACTTCGCTGTCACGCATTTTTCAAGGCAGATCATAGCCTCGCTTGAAATCCCATTGTCAAGTTAATGGCATTTTCCAAAACACTGACGCTCTAGTGAGAGAAGATTTATCTTAAATGAAGTACTGAAGTCAATGAACAGTTTAAGTATTTTTTGAACGGAAAGGGATTTTAAATTTTGAAAACATAAACTTTTATTTTATGAATCATGGGGGCAGAATTTCAGCTCTCATTCACTCAAGGAAAAAACACAGGCAAAGCATTTCTTTTCAAGGAAGTAGATGGTATTGACATATGTAAACTACGGGGTGCGTAAGGTATCTGAAAACATATATACATATTTATGTAATTTTAACTAACACGATAATAATTAATGCATTTTTTATTTCCCAAGATCCCATAGCAGGTACTACTATAACTGATGCAATGAAACGACACGCTGTAATAGTGGCAATAGAAGCGAAACACAGCAATTTAGGAATTGCAAGGTTTCTAATATCGCCAGATCGTTCGTTTGCAAAGTTAGAAAGGAGCTGAATGAAAACAATGGNAGTCAATGCGACATCTTGCCGAAGATTTTCAAGTGTCTGACGGAACAATAAGAAATGTTGTCATCAAGACCTCAGATACAAATCATACGTTCTTAGGCGAAATCAGTTTGAAAAATCATGAAAATCGTTTAATGAGAACTGTTTTTCTAAATTTGCGTAAGGAGTCCTCAGATAACGTAGGTACCCTGTAATTATTGAACGAACAAAAGGAGTTATAGTGCAGTATAAAAACGAACGAATACAAGGGTGTAAAGCAAGGATAAAATGTAAGGATATGTTGTTAATTCTCATTCGGCAACACAGTGAATTCAAATAATTCATGAATATAAGACCAGTTATTTTGTGTGTCGCCTCATATGCAAATTATGATGAAATATTTGGAGGAATTAAAAAACGAAGGGAAACAATTCAGAATAACTCTACGGTGAACGCTCCTAATATTTAACTACCTATAAAATAAGGAAAATCGATCATCCATGAAGACGAGCCAAAATATGATCTTATAATTATAAGGTATTTAAAATATCCCGTCCTATGAAATGAAAACTCCCAGTATATATTTTCATACATTATTTCAGTAGTTGCCATTTTATTCAGTTAGTTACTGAGTTATGACTTTGTTCTTTTGACAAGCTTTTTAGAGCGTCACCCAGCATCGTGAATCTCACATGGGGCATCAAGAGTCTTATCATGCGTAAACTCTTTTATTCTAAGAAATAATCATTCTTTACTGGCGGAGAAGCTCTGGGATTAAGTTGAGTTTTAATATTGGATCATACAATGTTGAGAACTTGTATTGTATTTTGATTCGGTGCGCGTTTAAAATATTTCAGGAAATTTTCATCGAATCAGTAGGCAATTAACAAAGCTGCAACGTGCTCATAAATTATTATTCGATACTTAGGGATCTCAAGTAACAGCAAAGAGCGAAGATGAAGCGAACAAAAAATATATTTTGGACGTTTATCGTGGGGGTTAATAAGTATCAATGTGAAGTAATTATAAGATGTTACTCAACAACAAAAATAGCAATTTATTTTATGGCAGAAAGGAAAAAGTAAGTCAATTCAGGACGTCCACTTTGCTTTCGGGTGCACGCATGCCTCTCCTCGCGACCGTGAAATTAAATTGCATAAGATGCGCCAATGACTTAACTTTCGATTCTTACTCTGGAATAATTTGCTTCTTCGATATTCTGTCCCGTAGGACTGCAGTATACACGGAAAAGTTCCGGCACAATATTGAGTGTTATGATGAAACTTTAAAAGTTTATTAGCCGTAGGTCTCCATTTGCCAGATTTACCATGTAATACCCAGAAGCATTTTAAGTTTTGGTCATAATATGAAATTTAACTCCGGCGCCTAATTTCATAATGCGACTAACGTCATTTTTAGAAAGCATGGTCATGGAATGGGAATAGTTGCCCTCAAACATCGATGCCAAACTCTATGCATGCTCGCAATTGCAGGGTCATTTGGATGAAACCGGATTTCCTTACGCATTCACAGTCCCTTTTCAACAACAGAGATATTTATACGCAAAAGCCAGACAGTTTTTGCATGGGCATTACATTACATGTTTCCTTCGATGATGCCATTTTACAAGGAGTAAATTGACCCACCGGTGGGTCCCATATCAGGAAACGTGTTAACCTGTTAATGGGTATTGGCATCATGTGATGTCCGCGTGGTTGTTGCATTCACACGGTCGATGTCGATTACACATACCGTGTGAATGCAACACCGGCCACCTGGGCAGTGACCGTTAACATGTTGAGACTGAAGCGTATGTTGCTTCGAACGCTTTCACGAGCGTAAACATAGCACGTACATCTACTGACTTACAATGAGAACCAAATAAGATTATTAATTTTGATTACTTTCTACTTATTTTTGCACAGCTTCGCGCATCACATAATAAGGATTAGCCAAAAGGAATGTATGAATCAGGGTAATGAAAAGCTTGTCGTCCTAACATATGCAGATACGGAAATTATTTGAAATCGGCCACTTGTTATGCCAACATGCCAAAGAAACTCATAACGAAGACGATGTGTTTAAGTGATCACTTCGAACAAGTTGACCTGAACTTTTAAAATTCTACATTGAACCTTTCTTCAGTTATGGAACTACAAATAGTTTTCTTGATTAATGTTATCTTAGAGGAATACATTTACAATACAGGAATACCTACACAATACAAAAGAAGCGGCTCTCTGCTATATTCCTGTTAGGTGTTACATCATTGTCTCAGTAACAGTTTGATAAAAATAATTCCCTACTGAATGATGAATGAATGACGATAATCTCTAAAAAACCCTCTCCACCCATTTCGGAGGCGAATCTTCTCTCTCTCTCTTGCTCACTAAATGAACCATAATTACCAAGACAGTAAAGAACACTTTTGTTTGAGCAACGCTGCAAATAATATCATGATGATGGGACTCCACTCTAAACTCATTTCATTGACCTACCAGTAGAACTGTGAAGCTACAGTCTGCAAGCGATAAAGTAAATCAACGACCCTATGAGCGCGTATATGCTGATTGTAGCTCTCGTAATGGGGCGTGCTAAAACACTAAGTGTATCATCCTCTCTAAGGGCGAGGATGGTGCTGAATGTAGCTTTTAGTGGAATCGATTTCGCTGCTTTCCATAGTGCTGTACGTAGCAAAAGTAGCTCGTGGTAGCCCTGGTAGCAAAGATAATAAATAATTCATATCATAACTTACGAGTAGTCTTAGTTATGAAATTTTCGTTTAGTAGCTAAAATACAAACTCGTAATTGGTCTCTTGCTGCAAAATGCAATGCGCAGAAATACGTATCTTAGTTACCAGAGTTCACTTTATTTAACACCTTATTGTCTTAGCACTCACCAAATACTTAATATGTATCCTAGCTACTAATTCTTACTTTATTTAGTACCTTACTATTTTATCCCGTACTGTGGTACTAAATACCTATTTTACCCACCAAGGCTGCCAGGGGCTTCTTTTGTAGTGGATACCTGGCAATCATTGGCGACTCAGTGAACGAAGACGTGATCATTGGTATTCTGCTGCATCCGGCGGAAAGCTTGGGAGGATTAAGTATGACACTGCATTGAGAATTCAATATTATATAGGCTAATAAAATCCCTATGGCCAAGACTAAAATGGCGTGTATTTTGAAAGAATATGCAATTATGGTTATTTGTCTGGTATGTATGACTCCGGTAACATCACAGCGCTGTTAGCAAAGTACAGATGCTTTATTACATTTCTTCTTGAAGTGAGCTAAATATTCTCAGCTGTTTAGGTTTTTTAAAAAAACTTGTTGTCCACTCGACAAACACATGTTCTTGACTTCAAACATTCTGATCTAAAAATTGATCATTTTTTTAGTGGGGTAAAACTTCACAACATAGTTGAGCCAAAAAAATAAGATAAGCTGAAACAAGAAGTATAGTATGAAAAAGTTATTTCATACGAAGTACATTTACAATAGCCTTTGTTGACGAGTATCCTTGGGAAATTTGTTTCCTATATACCTCTTGCAATACTTCCTTTGAAGTGAGAACTTCATAGCAAGGTGTGGAGGCTTCCAAACTGCCATCAAACTTCACGACCCAACTTTGAATGAGGATGCAATTGGGAAAAGTGAAGACCGTCACAGGAAATTTCGTTCCCTGGTTCTACGAAGTTTTCAGGGCTTGGTGATTGGTCCATCTAAAGTCATGTATTCCATAACTTGCGGATCAAGTCATGCTGTGAACGTCGAACAATTTTAAAATTGGCACCAAGCAAGCCCGTTACGAAGTAACATAGCGACGAAATTCAGGATTTATTGCTTCAAGTGAGGTGAGTTTTTCATGTATTTGCGCGAAAGAGGGACGCAAACGAACATTGCAATAGCATTTTTACGGTCATTTCTGCAATTCTACACACTGTCGCGTTAACTATTAAAAGCACGCGCCTCACATGGCTTGTAGAGTAGTTTGAAGTGATATGCTTTACAGTCTGAAGCACTGCCGTTTGTCGTTGATGCGAGGCTAGGAAAATTTGGCAGAATTTTGTTGAATACTTGAATTTTTGCGGGGCAGGATCTGTTCGGCATATTGTCCCTGCAGGTAGGATGTTAGATTATATGTACTTCAATGGGGAAATATTGCGTACCTAAAATGAGAATAAAATACATTACAGGTTTAATACAAAATTTAAGCTGAAGTACTAAATAATAATATTTAAATTTTATCAGCAGGAATGTTACGCTGGAGAAATGTACCGTAGGTTGAATACAAAATGTATAATAGGTTAAATACAAAATTTAAGTTGAAATGCAAGTTCTATGAAATAAAGTTTACTCGATAATAATGGGATTTTTTCCAGTCACATCATTGTTTAATAGAACATTCTAGATGCTTCTAGATCAAAAACAAAACTTGGCTCGGCATAGAATCACACCGCCAGGCCAGTAATGAGGCGTCGTCCTACCATATAGTCACGTAAATGACGTCATGCCGACAGTCGAAGGAATCTCAGAATATCTACGGAAGCGAGTATCAGAGCATAGTTCCATTCTCAAGGAATATCGTACAAAAATATTTCTACGCAGATTAATGTGTCATACTCTACCGCTGGTGAAATCATTCGTAAGCTCAAGGAATACGGCTCGACCGTTCAAGTAACAAAGAACAAGTGCTCTATATGGAAGATTGATCTTCTGTCTCGCCGACTTATTCAGAGAAATATTTAAAATATAAACATGATAACTCTCAAAAAATAAAAAATCTGATCCGTAAGCTCGCTGGATCTAATGTTTCATATCCCGTAAAAAAGCCATGCTGCACAAACATCCCGTCGCAAGTCGCCTCAGATTTGCAAAAAAACATTTGGATGGAGGACTTGTATTTTGGATGACTGTCGCTCGGTTTGATGAAACCAAGATTGGATTGTTTGGTCGTAACTCCGGTCGTCAAGTGTGGAGGACGTAAGATACAGCCTTTGAGGGCCATAATACCACCCGACTGTGAAGTGAGGAACTAGCAGTGTAATGGTTGGCGGTGTAATGGTTTGTGGTGTAATGGTTTGCGGTGTAATGGTTTGCGGTGTAATAATTTGCGGTTGTTTCTTCCCGTATGGTACTGGTGGACTTCATATCATGGATGGGAAGATTGATGGAGCCATATACCGTCAAATAATGGATAAGAGTCTGATTTCATTCTCGAAGCGTTTATTCCAAAAACATATATTTTGAGCAAGATAACGCCCTTAAACACACGGACAAAATTAATTTCTGAAGGGCTTAATGAAGACCAAGATTAATGTTCTTCCGTGGCCAAGCCAATCTTCGGACCTCAATCCTACGGAACATCTTTGAGGAACACTGACGGAGAAGGTTCTACAGGCATGTCCAACTGGTCTTGACGAACTGAAGAAAATATTCGACGAAAAATGGGCTCGTGAACCATCGCAAGTTTGCGAGAGCTCAATTTCATCACAAGAAAACATTCTATGAGCATTTTTTACGGACGAAGGTTTTGCACCTAAACATTAAACAAAGGAAACTGTTTTGGTTGAATACTTTTGTCCAGGGCCGTAAATGTTTAACATGTATGTGAGACCATATTTATGTAAAAGGATAAATTTTGTTAAATATTTTCTCTCTACGTCATGAAATGTATATTCTGTGCCAGTTCTATGAATGATGACTTGCTAGATGGACTAAAACCTAATTTGTGGAATTGTTTCTGTCCCCCCCAATGAACTTTCATGTTGCAACACTTCAATTTTTTTACCTCAGTGAGCTTTCTGGCCAATGGCTGGAAGTTTTCTGGTATCACTGATGGGTCTAAAATGAAATTTCTTATAAAATGCAGTTGTCACAGCACCGCATGGACTAAGAAACAAACAAAATGAAAGTCTTACATTTTTTAAATAAAGTTACACAGTTATCCCGATGATCAATTTTACCATTCCCGTAACGTAATTCTTTCAAGATTCATTTTAAGAGCTCACTAGCTTTGTTCGTGTGATTTGAATTGGGCTTGCGCAGTAATCATTTTGTTGTCGGGTTTGTGCTTCTACCGTCGGCTCGAGTGTTACAGCTAAATTAATTTTATTTTCAGATGATTTCGTAAGCATTACCCATTTTCTCTAGCACCTCTTACATAAACATCATTTATTTCACAGCCACAACTTTTCCAAGTCCCTCACACTGGTAACACACAATTCTTCTTAGTGAGTTAAGCATTTTTTCGCCTCGTTGAAGAAAAAAGTCAATTATATTTGTTAATGCTGAGTCATCACGCCGTTTTCAGCTTCCCCCGATGAAACTTTGTCAAAAAGCAATGAGGACTGCAAAAAGAAGTGCAAAGCGCTCCATCTCCCCCTGGCTAATTTTATCATACGAGTAATTTAAGGTACGCTCGTCACCTAAAAACAAATATCGCTCAATCGTTGCCAGTCGGCAAAAAAGCCTCTCTGCAGGGGCTTCGTGAAATAAATAACTCATGTTTAAAGAGAGACTTCCTAGAAAAAATACAGAACTTTGGTACCAAAAGTAGTGAAGTTAAAAAAATGTGGCTCAAAAAACGTGGACAAGTAAATGAGTAGTAATTATTATTACCTATAAACTTTTATTTCCTCAGTGAATTGACGAATAAAATATATTTCTTCTTAAACTACGTAGTAGTTTCGTGCAAATATTTTCTTATTGAATAGAAACATTTTGGGTAGAAACTCATTCCAAGCCAGAGCCAGTGTTTCAACCGTAAGCTAATTTCACAAGAATTAAAGCCGTCACAACAGTGGTTCGTTTTTTTCAAAACTGAACATTCCTCATCGCTAATGTGGTGAACCGAAGACCTGGGTGACTAGATCACTCTCTTTCCAAGGCGAGCTTTTTGAATTAATGGCCAACGTTTTGATTGACAGGGCAAGATGTACGGACAGACTCTCAGCGGCACCTAAAATGTCAATCACGAAATGCATCCTATGCGTATGAATATATATAAATATATATATATATATATTGTTTCTTGTTTCAGCATAAAAAACTAAGCACTTGCTTTTTATTTCAAACAATTCACTGGAGCCTATGATGAATGCATAAAAAGAGATAACACGCACTTCGTCACCTACGGTACTAAAGTCTACTGCCGACTTCCACTTCACAACGGACCCAAAAGTTCTATTTCAATGATTTTTTCCTCGATTTAACCTGACGCGTACATCCAGACCGGCTTCGAGGGTTGACAACACCCAGCTCATCCATCGAGCGTTGTCTAGAGTCCTCTTGCCGCGATAAGGCGCAATCTTGCCACAGTAAGGCACAATCTTGACGCGATAAGACACAATCTCGCCGCGACAAGGCACAATTTTGCCGCGATAAGGCACAGTCTTGCCACAGTAAAGAAGATTCTTGTCCCAATAAAACACAACCTTGCCACTAAAGGACAGAATTTTCCTCAATAAGGCAGAATCTTGCCCCTATAAAACAAAATCTTGCCACAATAGGGCAGAATCTTGCCACAATAGGGCAGAATCTTGCTACTATAAGCCAGAATCTTGCCCCGGTAGGGCAGAATTGCCGGAATCCAAACTGAACCTTTCGGTTTTTCCAGGAAGACAATTTATCTTTCTTATTTGAGTTCTGTCTTTATAAAACGTTAGAGATAAATTCGTCGTCAATCGGATGATACTAATCTCATATATTTTTTCTCATCAAGTGATTGAATAAGCTTTTGAATTATTTTGCTCACAGGAAATGAATTCCTCTCTTCTTCAACTGAGGACAAATTATTTTATTTTATACACATTTTACTTTATGAAAATGCTGACGCTTCATAAATAGTCAATCTTAGAATGAATATTTGCTGGGCTCGTTAGGTTATTCACTCCCTCGTTGCTGTATACCTCCCAACCAAATACAATGCAAAAATTTAACTCATACCTGTAAAATAATTCGAAAATTAGCATTATTTCTGGCCCACGCCGGCAGTTAATCAAATTTTCCCGTTCTGTCAACTTTCTTTACAGGAAAGATAAAAGAAACTGAGACCCTAAGGCTTGATAGAACTGTAGATTTGTGCATGTAGTAATAATCACTTGACAACTGATTTACATCAAGTCAATGTTTTCAAGTCCGTGTTTTTCGTTAGGGATCATGAGCGACAAATTTAACTCATTTTCATGAGGTGGACACGATTTGAGATTCACTTGTTGGTATGAAAATGAAATCATATTACAATTGGCTGTTTCAGTAGTCAACCAAAAGAGAAATTGATGATAAAAACTGCGTTATAGAGTCGTTGCAAAAATTATCTAACTAGCACATTATTACTATTTTGAACTTAAATGTTTGGCTCTATATGTCTGCTTCATCTAAGTGAGGATAAGCATGAGTGCACGTGACCCTCGAGTAGGTACACGTGACCCTCGAGTGGGTACACGCGACTCTCGAGTGGATGCACGCGACTCTCGAGTGGGTACACGCGACTCTCGATTGGGTACACGCGACCCTCGAATGGGAACACGCGA
>VOMN01060062.1:0-58800 GCA_014899125.1 Orchestia grillus
CTTCTTACCTCTGTCTCCTCTCTCATGCTTCTTACCTCTCTTTCCTCTCTCCTGCTCCTTTTCTCTCTCTCCTCTCTCATGCTCCTTTCCTCTCTCTCCTCTCTCATGCTCCTTTTCTCTCTCTCCTCTCTCATGCTCCTTTTCTCTCTCTCTCATGCTTCTCACCTCTCTGTCCTCTCTCCTGTTCCTTTCTTCTCTTTCCTCTCTCATGCTCGTTTCCTTGCTTTTTCTATTAGCAGGGAATCCTATATGGGTACCCACTTGTGAATAGATTCCATGTTTTTTGAAGTCGATACTAAATGATCTCTTCTTTTCTCTTTCTCTGGATTACATTTTGTATGGATAGGGAGCTTTAAAGTAACTAATAATCCAATCTAATATAATAACAGTATCAAAATCATATTTCTGTGTACAAAATTACCAGCAAATTTTCCAGATACCCTGATGCATCATTAGCCCTGGTAGGATTATCCTTGCATGTAATTAGTTTCCAGAAAATTTGCACCATACCCTGACACAGCATTAGCTCCACCAAGCGTGATGACACTGCGTGACGTGTGTGCAGCAACAAGCGTGTGCAGCGAGCGTGTACTGCGCGTGCAGCCCCGACATGGCCCACTGCGGAGGTGTGTACGTGAACGGCTGCTTGCCGTGCCGTCCCTCTGAGGCGGCGCTCGACTGCTCTCTTGCCCTTCGCCTCTACAACCTCGACCTGCGCATCATTGACCGAGTCATGGGCCCGTCCGCGTTTGTGGTCGCCTGAGCCCCCGAGGTGGTGGGCTACACACCTTCTTTCTGGGAAGTCTATTCAGGTTTGAAGCTCCTATCTAGCACTGTAGAATGTGTAGGTTCATGGACGTCGCGAACCAGTCATTTAATACAAGACGCGAACCAGTCTTAATAGGGTGCGTCTACCTGGATAATTATGGACTGCTCTTGAAAAGTAGGTCTATTTTTAAACAATACAAGAATTGTTACTGAAACACTCTTATGAGTCCAATCAAACTTTCAATATACTCAGATTCACAAATGTCTTGCATACGACGACTTTGTTTTGTACGAAGAATCACTTAGGTGAATTTGCTTGTTTGGGGTTTCGCTCTTCATTCGTCAAAGGTAAATTATCTATTCAATTTGACCTGCGTAATATTCTGCTGGGACTTATTTCTGTCTCATAATCTCAAAAGACTTTGTTATGCTTCTGGTTTTATGAGAAAACGACGCTGTGTTGTTTCTCTTATAACCGTGAAAGTGGGCGTTAAAGGCTGTTAATATTGTGCGGCATCTCTCACTGGATGGAGCACATGACTACGTTGAGGTCTGAGTAGATTGGAATATTTTCTTGGTTGAATTATGTTACCGAATTTCTGGATACTTTTTATGTCGAATTATAAAGCCAACATTTTATTAGATGTGTGAATGATTTATGGGTAACTTCAGCCAGATGACTCAGCCTCCCACATTCCACTGTTGACGTAGGTACCTAGTACGTTGCTGTTGACGTACATGTCCTGAGGTCCGTCGTAGCTTATTTTTTATTCAAATCGGTTTGCATTGTTTACCGTGTCTTGTAGTTTCTTGCCTGTCAATTTTTCTATAAATTTTACGATACTGCACGTCGCTGGTGCCTGTGATTGCCGTGTGAAGTAAGGGATCGCCACAGCAGCCTGGACTTGCCTGTGTCGGAATCTCGGAACTAACGGCTATGGGTCGGCGCTCGTGGGTCATTGACCTCGGAATTGTTTCCATATCCCAGTGCATAAAACTCGATAAATTTATTTGTACTAGAAAAGATCGCCTTCAGGCTCATGAATTTTAGTTGAATTTTAGTTGAATTTAAAAAAAAGACAAGTTTAAGAGGATTTTTGAAAATGTTTCGTACATTTTTATTATACAAATTTATTTCAGGAATGTGTTTTTGTATCAAATTACTTGGATATTCTTATAGTTGTTATTAATTAATGTGTTTGTAGCTATTGCTGCTGCCAATAATGTCTAGTCACCTCAATGCTCACGTGTACCAGATAACACTTTGAGTCATATTACTGAACTCAATTTACTTTTTATACGAAAATAATAACATTTGAAGACAGACGTTTTTGTTTCTTTAACTTCATCATATGAGTGAACTTCATTCTATTCCCATAAAATATTATATCCTCGAATGTTTAATAAAAACAGTCTAAGAAGTTTTGCTGAACTCTGTTCTTGGAATTCCTGAGAGAGAGAGAGAGAGGTAGTTTCCGTGGTCTCGTCGTATCAGCAGCACGTCTTAGAGACGGCGGTCTCCAGTCTGTCTAGGCCTTGTCTGCAAAATCAGCACCGGTGGTCACCGCGTGTTGCTGGTGTAGCTTTGCCATGTGGGTGTCAACATGTTCCCCACATCGTTTGTCTATTGCTCGTTAGTGAAGCTGCTGAGAGGACTGTGTAGGGAAGGTCTTTTTATTGTGTGACTATTCAAGGGAAATATGATCGACAACTGGGTTAGGTTAGATTCGTCTATCGCACGCTATGGGATTTGGCGTCTCCTGGAGGCACTGTAATGTTACCTCAACTCTAGGGAGTTCTTTGGGACTTCTATCTTTCGTGCCAACTTTGCTTCTTTAAATTTGTACACTTACTTTGCTGTCACTTCGTTGACTTCCTTTTCTCTTCTTTCTTAACATGGTGTTTCTATATGTAGGGTATCCTGTGTGGAAGCACATTTTGGACATCAATTTCGTATTCTCTAGAGCCCAAACTAAGTGTTAACGCTTCGCTCTCTTCGAATCACATTCCATGTGCATGGGGAGCTTTGAACCATGACTAAAATGATAATGATTTTTCTGTGGAAACGAAGCCCTTTCAGCCTCATCTTTGCGTGAGTAACTTTCTGTGTGCGTCTTAAAACGCTTTCGTTAGGACGACGGTGGTCATCTCTGACTTACTGTCCAGTCAATTTTCTACTATCTGTCTTCAATGATGGTTAAAAGTGCTGCTCTTCGGACGATTTCTTCTCTGCAGAATTGCTAGTCTTCCTTGTTTCTGAGCGTCAGTGTCTGTTGGATTTCTTTGCTGCATTTTGAACTAATCAATTATTGAAGAAATGTGTATTTTAAAATTTGTGACCTAGTCATATAGCTCCGCCAGCGAGATGGTGAATTTTGAAATTTGCGAAAGGAAACAATATCGGTCGCATATGGTGAAAATAGAAACATTAACAGCATAGAACAACTCATTTTATTGTGAAAAATGATATTTTCATCGTTCGTTTTTTGGGTGTAGTATCTTAAACTCATCTCGTGTTTATTTTGAAGGCATTTTTACTTTTTAATCTGTTCAGTTTGGTCGTATATTTATTCTAACATTTCAGTCTAACATTTTTGCCGAATCAAAAATGATCCCTTGATTATCGATCATATTAGCCGCCACTGATTATCGTTGATTATCGACGGCGAATCAGCTAGACTGGATTAGGTGCCCTCAGTGGGGGCACAGAGCTCAGGGGGGCTGGGTGTCCAGCCTATGGGACGTGGCCATCCCAAGTTACCCTTGCCTGTAATTCTGCTCTCTTCATTATTACACCTTGACTTTGCATGTACTTATTTTCCTCTTTTATCTATTTGTACTTGTTGATCCTTGACTGCTGGCAGTTTTTCGTGTCTTACTTCGCAAGCTTCAGATTTTTTTATTTTCTCCTGTCCTGTATAAAATTTGAAATTTCTTCGGGCGTCGCCTCCCGCGTTCCTGCCATGCATAAATATTTATCTCATTTTATCATATGCTGCTATGCAAGTTTTGCTCAATGATTGTGACCAAATCTTACGCCTGTATTTCCATCATTTCCAACCGTCGGAATATATGGAATTTTTTCATTTCTTCTTCTTCTTCTTAGAATTGCGTTTGCCACTTCAATTTTATCCTTTTGTATGTGCGAGTACACATATGAGTGTGAAATTCATTCATTTACATTGCGTGCAAGGCAGTCATTTTGACTTTATCCATAACATTGAATTGTAGCTGCGTCGTGGCAGTTTCACCCTTATCTTTATTTCTATTATTCTAAGTATGTGCATATGTTATTCACAAAATAAATTTTGTGGTGAGGTGCTTTTCTTTGTTGTATTTTGGCACAACCTCATTTATACGGAGGTCCTTCTCTGTTTCCCGTGGGGAACAGAATTCCCTCTTCTTGCATCGCAAAATTGCATTATTATCTTTTCTTGTATCTTAGGGACTTTGCGCTTCTCACTGTATCTAAGGTTCCTGAGCTCTACTAGGAAGTACATCAAGCGTTTGTGTCTGTCCTCATCAGGAGATGCTGAGTAATAAGCTCTGTGAATACACTAGCAGCTTAGTGCAAAATCAACAAAATTTGTTGCAGACTCTGTTACGGGCCTAGTTTTGTAGCTACGCAGGTTTTGTTTTACTTTCTTGTACGTCTGCCATTCCGTGGAAAAGGCTGGGCTCCTTGCCGTTGAACATTCCCCAGTGTCTCTTGTACGGTCGCCCGTCTTATGACACAGGACCATAGGCTCCTTTTGGGCTGTGAAAAGTTCATGTCTTCTGCTGATGCAGCCAGTCAAGCTTGTGTTTAATAATGAATGCTCTTTCTTAGGGTCATCATTTGGCCTTCTTATCTCTCAGAATGAATTTAGAGGGGATTTTTCTTTATTACCCCTATCTGTGATAGTGATACTGGATAATTTATAATGCTGAATACCTGCTGCTAAAGTGTTGTCGTAAATTTTTCCTATTAATGCATCTCTTTAATTTCTTCTGTGCTAGATACTGTATAAATAAATATATATGCCATCTTAGGTAATAGAAATAGCGCATGTGAACGTGGTTGTAGTTGAGTATTTGAGTGCTATTTCTTAATTTGTTTGTAATATGATTTGCGTTAATGTTTTTTTTTTTGACAGAAATTGTTGACTAACTAGGTCCTAGTTTGAAAATGTTTAAATTTCACTTTTTGGCTGGGTGCAGACACTGCACTCCGATTTTCCATCCACATGTTAGAAAACTGACAATGCTAGTTGAAAACAATGCAGCTTTGGGCCTGGAAAGTGCGTTTCCAAGAGTCAATGAGCTCAAAAACGTTGATAAATACCGTAGAATTAATGGAACTTTGTTTCTTAAATATTTGGTGAATGAGTCCTGCTACGTCAGACGTAACATGAGTTCCGATGTAAAAGATCCTTCATTAAGTAATTCACAGCCAGAAAATCCTTGGTTTGATCTAAAGCCCAAAGAATATATCGGGAACAAATCCAGCTCAAAGCGTAAAACTCCAAATACTTCAAAAAGAAGTAAGAAAAGATTGCAGAACAACGATTTCTTTGTAAAAAACAAGGCAATGCCGATAGATAAATCGTTCGTGCAAGACCTTATAGGCGAATACGAAACCCAAAAAAGTGTAATGTTCAAGGATACCCCCAGTACAAGGCCGGCGGCGCAGGACGCTGCCCCAAAAAGCCCTGTTAGTTCAGTGGTGACGTCACTCGATGGGGACGATGCGGACACATTTGGCACAGTGGGGAGCGTGTTGAAGGAGGTACCCGTATTTGAAGAAGATGAGAAGGACGAGGAGAAGCTCGTTGTGCTACCGCCCTGGAATATGTATGAGCGCCAAGAGGAGTACGTCAAGAAGCTGCAGGCTCTCTGTAAAGAAGGCAACGTAAGTTTTGTGTTATTGATATCAAAATGCTGCTCGCTCTCTGTAAAGAAGGCAACATAAGTTTTGTGTTGCTATCTAAATGCTGCTCACTTTCTGCAAAAGCAACTTAGATTTTGTGTAGTTGATGCTTCGCTACTGTAGGATTTTTTTTTTGTGGGGGGATGAGTTTTCAGGTTTTTGATATTGCTGTTGAAGAATGCATTCTTTGGATGACAAAATTTTACATGTAGGGTAAAACTCTTAGGTAGTTTTTTCTGCTGTTACAACTTCGTTAATTTAGAAGCGTAGTTATTTCAGTGCGATGGTTCCGATTGGATTTTGCGTTTTTCTTGCCATTTTAGATTATAGAATCTATGCACAGGGTAACGCCCCTGTGCATAGATTCTACATTTTCTAAAGTCCACACTTGATGTTTTTTTTGTTCTCTTGAGATCGGATTCCATGTGGCTGAGGAACTTTAACGTATCTATCTTATATAAGCTAATCTAATTTCACAATAATGGTCATCGAACATCACTAATTATTGTATGTCATTCCTTGACGGAGCAGTTGTTGTGTAGTTGCTAATGAGAGATTTGAACTCGCAGCTGGAGGGAGCCCTGGCCATGCTGGAGAGCGAGATGAAGGAGGAGAAGGTGAAGCCCACGGCTTACCACTTCAGGATCCTGATAGGCGCCTGCGCCAAACTCGGACATGCTGACAAGGCCTTCAAGCTCTTTGCCCAGGTAGGTTCTTGTTTAAGTTCTAGTGAAAGTTTTAAATGAAAGTTTCGAAAGATCTTTTATAGTATCTTTAAGTAAAGGTTATCAAATGTTTCTTGGTATTCGAAGGTTTTTTCAATGAATGGCTTTAAAGGTTTCATGCATGCAAAAGTTCAGCTAGCCACTTCCTGGTAGGTGTAAATTATTGTTCCTCTTTTTCCCTAATACCGTGTATCTACAAATACACGACGGCTATCACTGCAATAGCGCGGATTTTGTATTTTCTGTCCCTCGATGGCTTAGCTCGAGGTTGACGGAAAAAACGCTATTCACTCCTAATCATTTGCTCTGAAATACTCGACTGTTTAATATCATCTTGCCATTGGAGTCAAGACCACCGTGGTGCAATCCTGAGCAACAACCATAAATAATATCTTTATACGTGAACAGCTGAAGAAGCGAGGGCTCGCTCAGAAGCCGCTGCTCTTCTCGTACCTGTTTATTGCGTGCACCAACGCCAGGGACCCCGGCCAGCACCTGCAGCGCATCACAGACCTCAGGGCGAAGATGGCGGAGCTGCAGATGGAGCCGTCCGTGATGAACTACAACGCCATGCTTCTGGGTGAGCCTGCACCGAGCCTGCACCGCTCTTCACTGGCAGCGGTTCACTTAAATTTCTCAAGGTCTTGTTGAATTGTTTAGTGCCAAAGAAAAGCGTGCGTTAGTGATTGTAAGGCGGATGTACATGTTAGTGGGCACGTTAGTTTCGAATTGAGTGTAGGTAGGATTTGAAGACAGTATTTCTGCGATATAAAAGGTTTATTAGAAAAATACTACGAATGGAGCCAGTTTATCGATGTATACAAGGTGAAACATAAATGACGTTTTATGCGCGGAAAAAATACCTTTCTGCGTGCAATTTGTACCGAGTGAAGCGGCATACCGTCTAATGCAGACAGCAGTACGTAGCCGTACATCCAATTTACTCGTACGCTTTTAATTTCAGCATTCGGTCGATGCGGCGCAGTGGAGACCGCTTTTGAGGTGTTCGACGAGATGCTCTCAAAGTACCCAGTGTCGACGCGCTCCTTCAACTGCCTCATGACCGCCTGTGTGTCTGACCGTGAGGTTGGCTTTCGCTATGCCATTGAGGTGAGTCGCGCTCGTTTTAGGTTACAGTAACGGAACGTAATTTTGTCTAATTGGAACTAAGTAGCTCACATGTTTGTTTTTAAGATGGTCCCTAAGGATCTGATGCATTCATATTGCTTTCGTTATTTTTTTCATCTTACGTGCTTCATGGGAAAGCATGGTAGTATGCAAATGGTTTGTTTTCTTCTAATGTCAGTATATTCCTTAGTTTTAAATTAAGTAATAAAAGTATTCTTTAACTGATAGAAGAATCACTTATGTTGGTGGGATACTGTTTTTAGCGAGCCAACTTTTCTATGCACACACTAAGGACGTAGAAGCGTTGATAAGCAACTTTTTTACCGCTGTACAACTGCAGTACTCGGGACGCGAGAGAACCAAGAAAACTTTTTATGTAGAAGTTTCATACGAGGTGTGTAAATAAAGTATTGAGGCGTAGCTAAGCGTTATAACTTGCAACATTGGTGCGTCATCATCGTCACCGTCAACATCTGATGTGTCATCAGCGCGAGTTTGAATTCGGTAGGGGTAACAGGAGGTGTATAGCGATTGACCTTGTAGACCGTTTTTTCTTGCTGTCTTTTGAAATTGGGTGTAAACAATTTCGAAGGCGCGCTATCAAATTTTGTTCCGAACTCGGGCACAGTGCGACTGGAACTTTTAATAAGCCTCGAGAGGCCTACGTTTATTAATTATTTACATTGGCTCATTGGTAAATATTTTTTGAAGCTAGTTACTTCATAGCCAGCCAAGAATTAGATGTCATTCAAGTAGGATGTCTTGCTGGTGACGAGCTTCCGCGGGCGCACCATTGCTGCACCTAAATATTAATCCCACTTTGTACGGAGTCCCATATAGAGGGACTGCGGCCAATTCGTCAACTTGACCTAAAAAACTTACATTTCTAACCATATCATGAATAAGCACATATCACGCTCCTGAACGTTGTCTGCGTTGTCCGTCTCTTCCTGCTCCGCTCTACTCCGCTGCTCTAAACTCGCCTACCTAACATGCGCTCTCACGATTTTTCTTCACTCTCCAATCTACATTTTTGACATTCTTTGTTCCATCTTATGTGCATTTCATCAGGAGCGATAATATATCGAGTTCTTTTTGATTATTTTGCTCTCCTGTATGATTATTTAATGCTAAATTTCACGGCACTTCAAATATCTACATTGCCAGTTCACAAAGCACAGGCTCTGCTAGCGTATGCAGTTACGGTACAAATCTCTTTCGTCAGGCATTCAGAACGTATTGGTAACCCGTTTGCATTACTTTGTCTTTCTTACTCATGAGCCATGATTGTCATTAAATATGAATAAATATTTAGAGCTGATCTTTCTAAACCTGCTTCAGTAACGTGTTAGAAGTGTCTGTATTCTTTAAATGCTGCTTAAAACTCGTCTCAAATTCTTTGACATGGAAAGAAATTGAAAATCTTTACATCTCGAAAGCAGTGGAAACGTCAGTTGGATATCTCCTTGCTGCCAACAAGTTTTTCACTCGTTACGCACACTGAAAGTTTTCAACTTCAGTGTTTGGGTGGAAGAATACCATAGCTGAGGTGGATATGCGAAGCGATATGAAAAAGCCTATGGTAGATGATACCGTGTAACTGATCATAAATGATCACAAGTAATCTGCTGCAGAAGCCTTTGGAACTTGGTCGTACCTTTAGCATGTATCGGTAAATAACATCTTCTAGGTAATTCCGAGCAACTAATCGCATTCGACAGTACGAATTTTTGGTGTACATTATTTTACTTTAAAATCTAAAATCAACGTAGCGTGTTCCATTTCTCTTGGGTAGCTTCTTCCTTGAGGGCTTAGGGACTCAGCACTGCTGATGGGATGTTATAGATTCCTGGGCGTCCTTCAAAGATGTTTCATGGTAATATCCTTGTACGTCTGTGTACTGAGCAGGATAATCGCTTCTCAGTGATCCTTAGCTACAGCTACTCATTCCTTAATAGTGCAACTTGTGCCAGTGCGTTGTTTTGATGTTTTATCATTAGTTAAACACGTCTTTTCCCTTTTTTATTTTTTCGTGCTGCTGACCACAGCGAATGTCTTGTATACCTAATTTATCTATTTCATTTAATTTTTGTCTCACTTTGATTTTCCTTGTCACTAGCTGTTAAAACACTGCATATATGATGCGAATCCAGTGTTTACTTATCTATTCAATTACTAGACGGTACTTTTCAAACTAAAAATAGGTTTCCGTATTTTGCCTTTATCTCACTTCCGTTTCAAATTTCCAGCTGTGGCAGAGGATGCGTACAATGAAGATAAAGCCGGACGTTTACTCTTTCAATCTCCTCTTGCGCTGCGTAGTCGAGTGCAAGTCAGGCAACCTTGATCTTCTGCTCAAACTTTTCAAGGAAATGTCAAAGTCGAATCTCTCACCAGTGAACATTCAAAACGCATCCAACAAGAAAAATAATTCTGCAAAAATTGCTAGTGGAAGTTCGGCTCACAAATTGGACGTGGTAGACGTCCTGGTGAGAGAGCTAGATATTCCAGGGTCCGAAATTTCTAAGACGAAAGATTACTATCGGGAGCTTAAAGAATTTCATAATTCAGATGCTTCCTTCAATAAACCCGAACGTAAAAATCCAAAGGATGCCAGCAATGTGAGGCAGACGTATTTTGGAGATAGTTTTTTGCATACCAAAGAAGGAGGAAGCAACTCGTTTTCCTCCAAGCTGGAGGAAGGAATAGGGGGTAAGAGTGACACTCACAGTGATAAGTTCTCCGCCGATCTCGAAGGCGACTTCAGTGCCAGCACGAATACTAAAGCACCAATTGATGGACGATCGATCGCGCAAATGCAGGGCGTAAACTCGATCGTCATGGACAGCGCTAGTGAAGATCCTGTCGCCGCCCTCATAAATACCGATGAACCTCCTCAAAGGTGAGGTAAAAAGGTTTTGCTGGTTCTAATGAGCTCTGTTGATAATGTCAGTTGTTTAATAGTTGCAATATTTGCACGCTAGCGCATGCATTCATGATAGTTCATTCAGCAACTAACACCTTGGAAGCAGTTTTCGAAACTTCTGGAAGATATATACTATTATCGTCTCTGTCCTTGCTGAAGATGGCTACAATTGCAAATACGAATGATGAAATGTGCACTTGGTTATTTATCAATGAATTGTGTCTCTATCTTCATATGACTAATCATGACGGTACCGGATTGGTAATTTAAACTTTTTAATACTTGATTTACCTGTAGCTATACCATTTTCTATTGTAGAAATAATGTACGCGTGTTTTATAGAGCACAGTTCCTTAGAACAGCATGAGACTGATGAAAATTTTTTTTCACAATGTAAAAGAAGTAAAATCATACGAAACTGGGAAACAAGATACAGGACTATGCATATATACTCGTACGCTTATTTTTTTTATCACTGCAAACGTATCTTGGGTCGTGTGGGTTTTCTAGAATGTGGCCTGTCATACTACCATGCTTGTATAGAACATAATAGCCTGTGGAAGCGCTAATATGTTTCTGTATTGAAATATGTTTCTTAAATGTATCTGTTATGAAATTCCTATCCTGGAATCGCTAAAATCTATCTGTAACGAAATTTCTATCATGGAATCGCTAGTATCTATCTGTAATGAAATTTACATAGTGGAATCGCTAATATCTATCTGTAATGAAATTTCTGTCCGAGAATCGCTAATGCCTATCTGTAATGGAATGTATTTATAATATGTCTCTGTAACGGAATTTCTGTAATGTAATCGCTAATATGAACATCGCAGACTGATGCTGCTTGGTGGCCTGTCAGGCGTGCTGAACAGCATGGCTGCGCAGGGCGTCCGCCCCAACATGAAGACCTTCCTGACGCTGCTGTGGGCGCTGCCAGACACGCTGCACTGCGAGCAGGTGAGAGGGGCGCTCAGGGCGGACGCGTTCCGTTACTGTCTCGTCCCATTACTGTCTCGTCCCATTACTGTCTCGTCCCATTTTTGTCTCGCTTGTCTTCGGTGTTTGGTGATCTTTCACGTGCATTTTTGGGGTTTATTTACCAGTCGTGCAAATCTCAATTGTTTCTTTTCTTGATCTGAATTTCGTGAAGCATTCTTCCACGGCCATAAAGTTGGTTTTCGAAATCATGGTTCTTTAAACCTTGACTAAAATAATTTTATCTATAGTTATTTTAGTCTTTTCATAGTCTGAATTTTGATCCTCTGCAAATTTTGAGAGTAATGATACATCTTAAATCATTGGGAGTTGAATTCTGTCTGATAATAAAAGAAAATTTCTCGTGCAATTGAACGTTTCTCATGTAATACAAAACTTTTAAATAGTTTACCATTTATATATTGTAAAAGTACCTGTATTAGAGTAGTGTTAACCCATCAAAAAGTGGATATTTTTTCCAAATGTGATGATAGAATGATTTTTATGTGTCTCATTCATCTGACGCTGGCGAGTAATGGGTAACTTGTGTTTGGTCTCATGAATTTTTAAATTTTTGTTTTCCAACCGTGACCTTCAATTTCTCTTCTTCTGATGTCAATTTCTCCAGAAACAAGAACGTCAGATCTTGTCCTCTGTGTAGGTTGAAAATGAAATCATAATCCCAGCCATAAACTCGATGCCCTTTGTGGGTGTGTTCTGTTCTGCCACACTTAAAGGGTCACAAAGGCTTCACGAAATATAGTTTGAGCTTGAACTCGAAAACATGAAAGTTATGCTTGAACATGATCCATAACATTCCGTTGTGGAGAAGCACCTGGTTGAATCGAGTGTCTTCCGAGTTTTAACAGTCTTTGAATTTCTTCTCGTGTTTCGACACATATGGAGCGTTAATCAGACGCAATCTATTTCATTTAGGAATTCCTTTTAACCCTTTACCTCCTGACAATCACCTTTAGACTCACTTCTTCCGCTTTAGGGTAGAACGTAAGATCTTGAAGTAATTTAATTGCCAGGGCAAGAAAGTAGACTGAATAGAAAAGTTTCGGGAAATCGGTCGTATTTACGAGACTGCATTCAATGATACGGAAGTCATTCAACACCACTTTTTCGTTATTTCCCTATCAGTTTATGCCAAGAAACATTTATTTCAATTTTTATTAACTAAATTGCATGCAAATGCGAATGATGAAAAACTTTCTTTTCATGTCATTCACTTACTGACTTTCTTCATGAGTCAGACTTTTCATGTCATTCACTTACTGAGGGATCAAGGGTAAATTTGTATTCATCAAATGTCGCATGGGAGCATTTCATTTTGACAAGCTCCAAATTTTGATTTTGAAAATGAAAAAGCTATGCATCAAGGAAAAATGACATATGTTAAAGCAGTCTCAAATATATTTTAGTGTTATATACTTTTTCCTTAAAATTTCTTTCCCTATAGTATCCAAGTTTCGGAAGGCAATGGGTTAAAATTGAAGCTGCTACACTTAATCAAATTCATCATAATAGTGCACCTCATTACTCATGTGGGTTTCGATCTTTAGTAAGATTAGATGCAAGGGATTTGGATCGTAGATCTGGCAGTTAGAAGTTTACTACATGGGTGTTTCCAGCCCTGTGAGTTGAGCCAAACACAATGTTTCTTGCAGGAGCTGCTGGAATTGATGAAGCACGTGAGCATAACTCCCTCGACGGCCTTCTGCAACATGCTCATCAAGAAGCGCGCTCTCCGCGGGGACTACGCTCTTGCCAAGGTTCTCAGAGTGTTGCAGGATATCACTTCAGCATCCTGTGCTGGGGTTCGAGACTCGTGAATGTTTCTTACGTTATACTGCAGTTGTGGCGCTTTTATTTCCTTTGGAAGGTCACAGTTGGGACTAGATATTGAAATTTGCAGATATCGATCTGATTACTGCTTTCCACTTATTTAGATTAGTTTTCTTTGCGGATTTATTCTGCTTTCATTCTTGGATAAGTTTGTGTGAGTTGTAGATTTAATTGTGGGCGAAATTTTTGTTTGGCATTGATGTTTCCGCGCGTTGACGCAAACTTTCAGTACGTATCCACATTTTCAAGAATGTGATTCTGTTTTCTTACTGAAAAATTAGGAGAAAATGCCTTTTCACTCATTAGGAATACCTCTGAACTGTTGCATGCTAGTGAGGTTTAGTGCTAAAGTAAGCCTCGAGATCTGAAAGTAGAGGGCTTTACCACATATGAAGAGGAGATAATTTATCGTAGGAAGAGATAATTTATTTCTCTTCGAATCACTTTCTATTTCCTGCATCTCCTATTGCTGTTACGTAATTTTTCAAAAAATGTCCAACCTCTTACCCTGTCTCTTAGAGAATTTTTTTATGGTTGTTTGTGACCTGATTCTGGATAGTTTTCCGAATTTGTCATTAGAAAGATAATGTTGACATTTCAACGCCTGTCAATTTTGAAAGAACCATATATACAGGGGTCAAAGAAACGTTACAGTAGGCACTACGAGTGTCAGGGTCTTCCTTCTCTTTTGCGATGTCTATTGCTTCGTTCCCGTAGACCCGTTGAATCTTGCAAATTATTATCACTCTCTTCAGGGAGCTTAGGATATACCATAGGCGTACGGTTAGGTTAGTTAGGTTTGTCTAGCGTATGGCATTGGGATACTGTTAAGCTATCTCAGCTGTAGCTCGGCGTTCAGTACTTTTATCTTCCGTGCCCACTTTGTTTCTTTCCATTTTCATTGGTTCCTTTTCTTTCTTAACTTTCTGTTTCTATGCGTAGGGAATCTTGTGTGGGGATACACCGGTGTTTAGATTCCACGTTTTCTGTAGTACATACTAAATGGTTCCTTTTTTTTGGTGCAACATAGTCTGGGTTACTAAAGCACTGCTATCCTTGCTATTACTTTTACTGCTATCGAACTTTTTAAATATGCAGATTCCTAGTAGAATCAATCCTTGTAGAATCAATCCTAGTAGAATCGACCCTAGTAGAATTAAATAAGGTCACTTAAAACTAAGTCCCGTCAATTTCACAGAGTACGCTGTCGTTGCTGAGCGAGCACCGCCTGAGCCCGGACGTCATCACGTACGGCTGTCTGGCGTTGGGCTGCCGCACCTTCCCTGACGCCGTAGAGCTCCTTACGGAAATGAGGAAGCAAGGAGGCTGGTGTGTATGCTTCGGTAGTTCTGCTGACGTCTCTGTAGTCTTCTACTCACTCTATGCTTGTTGCACCGTCTCTAGGTAGTCTCGTCACTGACTTCTCTATATTGCCACTTTTTAGTGGTGTGGTTGCTTCGTTTGCGGCTGATCATGTTCCGCATGCATGCATGCAATATGAGTTGTAGGTGTTGCCTAGAGTTTTACTATAGAGTACTGTGCTACGAAAAATAGTTCAGCGTTTTGTGCTCGAGTTTGAGGTTCATGAACGTTTTGCACGGTTTCGGCACAATTTTCACCATTAGACGCGAAGCAGAACTGAAAGTTTTACTCTTTTTAGGTTGTCGAAAATTTACTACAGACTCAGGAATGCGGGTGGTGCCGCCGGAGAAAAAAAAAGATTGAAACCGACTCTAAAACCATAATTTTGTTGGATTGGATGTTAGTCAGCCTGAAACAACGCGTTTTTTTATTTTATGATCAAATTACACTTATTACCCACCACCGAAAAAAAAATGTTGTGACGGACCCAAGGGTATAAGAATGAGTTTTTGTTAGCAATAGACGCCACATTGCTCGAAGTGAGTGTGTACAATGTTAAGTTTTGAAGTTTTCTCAATGCTCATGTCTCTTGTCGGAACCAAGTAAAACTATGCTGGGCTCCAGTGGCTACGGCTCTACGTCACTGTGCAGAAGTGTAATACTTTTCTCCTTGTACCGTTTGTGTTATTTAAATGAATATCTGTGGGAAGAGAATCCTCATTTCAAGTTTGAGAAGAAAAGGGTGGGTGAACTCTTTTGGCAAGTCTTATTTACTCATATGTTCATTTCGTTCAATTTAATTTATACGTATCGTTTAGAAGCACCATTTTGTATTGTTGATTCTCGTTTTCGTTCATTTGTGTAGATAACTATGTCCTCACATTCTCTTGCCTTCAGCCCAAACGTGATCATCATGCTGAACCTGGCGCGCAATGCCGTCGTAACGCGCCAGTACGATTACTGCCGGAAGCTCTTCAACCAGTGGCAGAAGTACCGCATCGAGCCCCATACCATGTTTGTGGAGCTCATGGAGGAAGCCAGAACGCAGGCCACGGCTGACCTTAAGACACTTGTAAGTACCGGTGAAGTTGTTCCCGTTTTTTATTTAAATTTCTTCTCTTCTGCTTGAACTGCATCCCATTATGGAGAGGGTTTGATGAACCAGGGTAAGAAAAGATGGTTATAAGCGATAAACGTTCATTAAGACCTATTATATGGTCGTTGTAATGTAATACATGGCAGTTACCCCCCTTAAAAGCCGAGTTATATTGACAGTAAGGTAACATTTAGCTTCGTAAGAACTTGTTGCAGACTCATGGATGCAGGAGGTAAGACAAGGTTCGCAACGTTACGGAGCGGGGCAATGTCCTCTGCGGCGGCGAAAAGCTAATGTCGTTTTGAGGAAATAAAATTTGAATAGACTAGAAAATGTACGTCATACCAGTTGACTTCAATATTCGTAATAAGATGTGGCTCATTAACGGATGGTTTTAGAACATACATCAAAGCTGTAGGTGGACCTCAGGGTTTAAAACTAATAATGTATGGTGGTAAAGTTAAAAAATTAGTGGACTTCTTTATTGAACGCAGGTTAAAACTTTTAGGGCGGAATATACAAAAATTGGTAAAGTTAAGGGGTACTAAGAAGTGAAGTGGTTATTGATTGAATTTCATATATTAGTTATTTCGTTATTGGTAGACCATCGCACGATCTGCGAAGCTCTACCACCAACGAAATTACTAATATATTTATATTTATCAATTAGCAATTTAGTTCTTAATACCCTGTAACTGTACCAATTTTTGGTATATTCCGCCCTAAAAGTTTTAACCTGCGTGCAAAAAATAACCGCTGGATAGCTACCTGTGCATAATCATGATGTGCTCCTCTACGTTTAGCCCTAAGTCAATTTGGGGACGTGTGTTGGTACCTAATCGTGTTGGAGGCTTCAAATTGAAATCTGAAAGCGTTTCTGAGCCAAACGAAGCATTGGGCCTTAAAGGCAGACATTGCAGAAAGGATGGCGTTGAATTTCACGATAGGAAACGGTGATACCCGAGACGCAATTGTGTCTATATAGACTTGTTGCTGTAATTCGGACCATACCAAGTCTCTTTCAGTAAAAGAGTTGTAGTTTTAGTGCGCTATTTATCATCGTCTCCAAAGATGACCAAGTTGAGTGTATGGTTGAACTTCGAAAAATTTGATCATTGCGCTGTGCTAGTCAACGGTTTCACTGGATGGTCCACTTGGCAACTAGTAGAATACTCCATCCTGTCTCGAGCGCGATTAGAACTGCTTAGATTTAGGGCTTAATCGACAAATGATTGAGTATATTTCCCCGTCACCATAGAGTTTGATTACTCAAAAATCCTAAGGTACGATTAACGCTCGATCGCCCTCTTTTTTTTTATCTCACCCCATCCCATTACGAATTAGTCAGGCGACTAGGAATCCATTTGAACCGCCTGCCAACTTGAGGCGGTTCAAATGGATTTTTGGAGACAATGATAAATATTGCACTAATACTACAACTCCTTTACTGAGAGAGATTGGGTATGGTCCAAATTTCAGCACCAAGTCTATATAGACACAATTGCGTCACTTGTAACACTGTTTACTATCGTAAAATTCAAGACCGTCCTTTTTGCAATGTCGCTGTTAAGGCCCATATGTTCCTTTGTCTCAGGAACGCTTTTACAGTTTAATTTGAAGCCTCTATCAGGATTAGGTGCCAACACACAGCCCCGAATTGACCAAAGGCTGAATTGAGTGAGGAAATCGTCAATAGGCAGAAATTGATAGGCCAATAACATGTTGACTTCGATTACTACATACAGTTAAAATTACATGCCGACAAATATCTCTACTATAAATTCAAAAATGAAGGATTCTGGTTTCACAAATTTGGTTACTCTATTAGTTTTCTTTCCAATCAGAACTACCTTATTCGATTGATGAACACAAATTTGAAGAAAACTCGAAAATCTATATTTATACATGATAGTGCTTTGGTTACATTAGGTTAGGTCAAATGATCGCGCGTAAGATATATGACACACTTCGGAGTCAGCGTGTTAAAGAGTTCCAATATTGTCTTCTCGGACATTTTGTATCTGGTCCATATTGCAGAAACACTCGAACGGAACCCCATATCATTCGATTTGGACCAAGATTAAATGCTATACTTCAGGACGCATGCCATGTTCAATATATTAGGTAGTACTAATACTATTTAAGTGTTCGTAGATCATACTATTAACTTTATATTACAATATTCGGCTCAAATACTAATTATACTTTGCATAATTGACATGACATGTTGCAACAGGTTTAAGCCCCCTGTGGTTACACTACGTTACGGTGACGATCATTTGAAGTGAATAGTTTCCTAAATCAGTACGTGTTTATTTTTCTCCATTTTAGGAGAATGATGACTCACCTGAAGCAGAGAACGAACGTAAGGAGCGAAAATTATTCATACGGCGTTACAATGTTTGGCTTCGGACGTCGCCAAGCCCTCGAGAGAAGAAGGCCGAAGACGAGCGTTACAATTACCCAGATGTTTCTTCAATGCTCATTTGAACTTGTTCATACGATTCGGCGGCTTTGTCGACCTCTGAAAGTAAATGGTCATGGTTTAAATGTTATTTTGTATCATGAATTAATATCTTAGTATGTTGAAAAAGTCTAGGAGTCTAACAGGTTGCGACGAGAATATTATGACGGCGTTGACATACAAGTGGAAGCGAGTGTAAACTTTTGTTTGCACTCATTAAAACTGAAATGAAATAGTTGGGAGAATAGATTAGCTGCCTATCTGCAAAACCCAGGTCAAACAGGTTATTAGCAACAATAGAGGGCACATTTTACAATTTTGGTGAGCCCACAGTTAACGAATCTTATCTATACTCTTATTGACGGTTATCATCGATTTAGATCGATGTTCATTTGATTGGACTGATTTCTTTATTCAAACCTAACTGCACGACGCTGAGCTAAAAAATATATGAATTTTTAAATGTAAATGCGTGGGGCACAGTAACTTGTCCTGCAGTGGAAGCAAGGGATACGATTTTTTTCTAATCATCTGGTTACCAACCGTTTTGCTCACTGTACCAGTCCAACAGCTTATTTGTGGTGTCGATTGTCGACGTTGTCCTGGAATGTGTCTTCTTGCTTGATATAGTGTCTTGATTCGTAAATCCTATCATAATCATTGATATTACGGCTCTCCAGAATACAAGAGTAGCTGTTATCGTCACCGTTTTTCATCCAATTACATCAATTGGCCACTTTTTCAAAATCAGTGAAGCATATTTCTATGATTACTTCTTGCACGTGTGTGACCTGAAGAAAGAAATAATAAGATAAATGCACCTACATGAAATGAAAACAAATTGGCATTTTTATTCTGAATTGATGGTGGCATCATAAGGGTTAATTATTTGAACTGCAATCGCAACGGTTTCCAATGTCTTCTACCACTGTATACCATTATATTAAGTCCGACATAATTCCACGCAAGCTATATTGTCGATTTTCTGAACGGTTTCTCAAGTGTTGCGTAGTCCAGAACTAGAAAATCTACCATGAAATACATTACATTGAGTCTATAAACCCTATTACACGAGTCAACCATCATTTAAATGCTGTTTGTGCTATAACCGTGAAAAATATGTCCAGTTAATATTTACTTGTTTCAGAGCTCTCTATAACAATGTTATGGAATTCAGCTGGACTTACAGGAGCATTATGAAATGTAACAATTTATGGATGATTATGTATTTTATTCCCCCTCTATGGATGAAAGTTACAAACTGGTTAGTAATATTCTTTGAAAAGCCGTGCATCAGTAGTTTTTGTAAACTGCAACACTGCGCCTCAAGTTGAAACCCTTATTTTCTGTTGCTATGTAAATATTATGAATTAGGTCCTGTGACTTGCCTGTCATAAAGTTACCAAATTGGTGTTATGGTTATATTAATAATTGCCACCTTCAAAATGCTTAGTAAAAGACGAACTTTTTAATGTTTACTCCAAGAATACAGTTACCGAAAGTATGAAAACAGTCCTCTGTATAATGGATATCAAAGATCTTACCATTGATATCGAAATCTGGACGTTGAATAACGGCAGCCAAATTATGGTTATCGACGTGCGCAGCCAGGATGTCGACGTCTATGCCTCCTGGAATCTTCAACAATAAGATGATCAAAGACATGCTCTGAAATGGTTGGATGCGTGAGTCAATGCAAGAATAAAATATATTGCTACTAAGACGATTGTTTGACGTAGTGAGAATAAACTTTGTTCATTAAATTTTGTGTTCCTCTTCTTTAATTCTTTCCTCTGCTTAGAAATAGGTTTTTTGCAAGTCTGTGCTCTTAAATATTGATTTCATAGCAAAGTGGGTTTACCAAATCTATGAGACGCGTCTCAGGGGGGGAATAGAACCAAGTATCCGTCATCATTTTCGCGTACATTGGGTGCAATTAGTCGCCAATACATGGTCGAAAGTTTATTCATTATAATTACACAACGGTAAAAGAGGAAAAAATTGAATATCTTATTTATATTTGAACGCTGATTTCTAATTTTGGCATGAATTAGTTCAACAATGATGGTTTTCTTGGAGGGTGTTCTTTTTTAGGCGATAATCCATGACTGTTGTCGATATTAGATCACTGCTGCGCTATTAATGTATTCTTACACAAATAAAGTACTCAGCGTACAAAAAAAACATCAGATATTCAATTTTCTATTGCATTGATGTTGTGTAATCAAATTAAAAAAAGGAAAATTCGTTTATTCCAAAATCAGTCACGTACAGAGCCATCAATCAGTAAAACTACAGCTTTAAAATTAAAACGTGGAAGTCTCAGTGAAATTTATGATTGTAATCAGTAAGACCACAACCTTAAAATTACGGGTAGAAGTCGTGTTTAAACTTTGACTTGTGATTGTTATTCTATGATAAGCACGAAAAGTTGAATAATAACCCAGAACCATGCGATCGTTGTACATCTTAATATAAATATTCCACTCTTAAGATTGCCTATTGCAGCCTAGATTCTCTTAAATAACATAGATCGCAAAATCATAAACCTTTGACCATGTGTTGAATATTTGTCGCACCCACTGTAAATGTACATCAAGATTAAACAAAAATGAACCGATAAGCATTCAGACATCGTTGCTTTTAATGCGCCGAGTGCCACTGCAGTTAAAATGATTTTTTTGGTTGAATTCTCATAAGTTCTACACTTTTTATATGCTCCTAATAAAACGTATTCACGAGACGAGGTCAAAACGTCCATAAGGATTTTATAACTAGGCAGTAAAAGTTAAAATATACGTTTAGCATGTGCTACCAAGTTATTGGCTCGCTATTGTATGCCAGGAGTAATATTCAAATTAGGGCGGAGTAGGAACTAATTTTTAAGAGAAATGTTTTTCAGGCCCACGGAAGTTAATTATTTCAACGTGCGACCAAACTTTACAATTTTTGGCGAGTCTCCGGTAAAAAGAAGTTAAATCTTATAGCAAATATTTTAATCACGACCTGCAACCTTTATTTTATTAACAAGAACAGGAGGTGATTGCCACATACCGTATAAAGGTAAACGTTTCGGGCCAAATCTTATCCTCAGCAAATCAGAAAAATGTAGCGAGATATTGCACATGCATTTATTTAGTTTTTAGCACACGATTTACTCGCTATCAAACGAAACATCTAGAATAAACATACGATCGCGATGTGTAAGGAACGAGCACTATTCTGCTTACCTAACTTCGGTTTCAATTAGTGAAATACAAATAAATTTTGAAATTCTTCGACCCTGTCTATAGCCGTGTCTAAAATTGTAAAATCCGGCAGGACACAGGTGCATTTCATTGTAAGGCATGAGGACGGATAGATGAGGGTGTTCTATTATTCAAAACTAGCCGTTCCGTGGCGTCAAAAAATGCGGTAATCCTAAAGTGCAAATTTAATTTTCTGCCTCCTCCGACGCAGTCTCGCAAGAATACGTACCTGGACCTGGGAATTTTCTCCTAATCCCTTCAGTACGTAAATAAATGGTTACACAAAAAATAGAAAATGTTTGACTGAGTATTATTTTATAGTGTAAACGTTACTCATGCAGCTACTCCGCTGTGGACTAATTTGTAAGTAGAAGCTGTGTAATAAGATGTACGATGAACACGACAAAATGAATAAACCATTGAACTTCGCATGACGATGAGAAGACAATCCCTAAACAGAAAAAATGCTAGTTGTAATCTCTTAGCTGAAATATTACTGAACTCGGAGTTAAGCATATGAAATAAAAGTGCAGCTGAGGTTCTCATCAGATATTTTGCCACGTAGCAAATACCTCGTAGTAGGAAAACATAAAATAAATTCTCATGGAAACTCGAATTATATTTTTCCGTTTTGCTGACGACGGGACCGATCTCGAAACGTTAATTAAATTCCATACTAGGTGTAATTATAGTTCCACGTCATTCGTAATATGACCAATAAATGAACCACGAAGACACTCTTCATTGTTAAAAAATAATACTTCAGAGACTTTGAAAAAACCCTATTGCCTATCCTATGCCACCTGAGGGGCCATGACACTGATGTAACATTAACCAATACAACGTGTAATTTTGTAAGGATAGCTGAGAACATCAACTGTTTTTATTTATCTATGTCCCTGAGCTTTCGCACGCTCAAGCAGCGCGCGTTAACAAGGGAACGAAACAACGAAAATTTTGGACGTATCGCCTGCGCATCCGTAAATAGGCTACGTAGACAGAAAGAACAAATAGTTTTAAGGTGAATATTAACCGACAAAAGTAAGGGTATAATGTGTGAACAAAATATCAAATTGAAGAAAGAATTCCATTGATCGTATATGCACATTACAATGTGTAATGTACGCCGGTGAACGAGAAGCCAGTTGAATACTACGACCATAAATATGGAAATCAATCGTGAACAATGTATGAAGCAATTTTCATCAATCTGAACAATTTTAATCAAACTGCAAATCAGTCTTCATTTATGAGACTTTAGAATTCCTTTTGTGCGGGAACTAACCTTTCTTCTTGAGTCTTTAAGAGAATCTTGTATTCCGCCTTTTGTTCCTCAGCAAAAGCGAGCAACACATTTGTTTTCCAAGCATTTTGCTTTCTCGTCTTCCACTTTTTTCAAAGGAAATCTAATTAGTGGCCTCGCTGCAGACGCACAGGAGTTTGAATGAGATTAGAGAGGAAAAAATGGATGTTTAAGAAACTGTGAGAAATTCAATGATGAAGATCTCCAATCGTTTAAAGGACGACTTGCTTGCGTATGAAATATCGATTAATTTTCTTAAGTCGCGTTTATTTATAAAATCTAACCTACAAAGCTTCTGTTTTGCAGAAAGGATTAGTTGCTAAAACGTCTAAATTGACTCCGTGGTTTTATTTTAAAACCTGGCGTATTCGAGCCGGAAGCCTCACCCGCTGTCGCGAATTGTGCAAGTAAGGAGTAGTAGAAGTAGTAGGCGGTCCCCGACGTCGCTTACTGCGCGATGTGTGCTGTGCAAGTAAGTTGAGGGGGTTGTCGCCCACCTCTCGATTTCAACCTAATTCCGGTCTATTTCGATTTTATCAAGAAAAAACATTATGTACAGATATATGTTACAGTAATTTCATTTCCTCCAAATCTGTACAATAGAGCGTGTCACGCGAAGGATGACTCAAACACTTAAATTTATGCTCGTTAGTGTAAGTTTGATAAAAAAAAAATACCAAAGCTGCCCGATACCTGTACTCGTTCATAAGGCTGACTTTCGGCTTATTAGGGACATAAGGCTTGTTTTAGCTAACATTCCTCACGTGCGGTACACAAAAACGTAGTTCTTATCCATTAACAGTAATAAGTTGTACTTCAAATGTTCAAGATTCCAGGAAAATGGTGCATTATTTCTCAATTGTCCATATGTTTTTATATTTTTCTAACCATTCTTGAAATTCTCTGAGCCTTAACTGGGTGCAGAAAAATCACAGTAATGTTTCTCGAGTTTTTTCTTTACGGTGAAATCGATTTATTATGTTTATTGAAGTTAAAAAATGAACTTTCATATCCATATCATGATAAACGATTGGCCTAAGACATGACTTATTACATAGGAGTTTTATTTACGTATTCGCTCGATGAGGTTATTTTTATACAAATGATAAGTACTTCAATGAGATGCAAGATAGAGGCGTGATGTCGTCAAGTAAAACATTGAAGACAAAGCGTTGGCTGTACAAAGTACTACCCTCACTCACATGAGCTAAAGAACTGGAAATAGTATTTTAAAGCTTCTAATGAAACTTACTACAGTGTCATTCGTGTTATTCGTTCTAGAGCGAGTCGCTAAGGATATCACAGCAGAGCAAAATTTACTCAAGGGATGCAGTCAATATGCTCGATAAGATTAGAATAAAAAATTTTTAAAATGTTTCTTAGTGCCTCAGAATAGTTTTCAAGATTCGTTAAAAATAATTTCATGTAACACCCCTCTTTGGGTTAAATAAAAAGAAGCTATAAAATGATATCTTAGACATTTAACGGAGTGATCCGCTCGCGTAACGAAGAGAAAATCTTACCATGCTAATCCAAAAGGACTTCTTCGTCTTTGTTCTCCCCTCATGAGAGCAAGACCAAAAGCTCCCCTTCAAACTTGGTCATTTCCCGAGCCAGAGCGTGGTCGTCCGCAGCCCAAGTTTGGAGAGGATAAAATGAGTCGTGCGTCACTTAACTTAAGGGCTTCCCAAATAACTGGAAGGCGGGTGCTAGCTAGGAACAACTCCGACATCTTTGGTAAAAGTTGGAGCTGCAGTTCCACTAAGTAAGAGTACTTTCAGTCGAAAGCTTTTCCTCATTATATGCTGTTTATTTAACGCATGGCTCCGTAACTCCTTTATGCACGTGCTTTAAGATCTTTGGCGTAAAGCAGATGATTTTTATTTAAAAATAGACGACGAAAATGAGTTTATTCGAACAAAATCATGATCTAGGAAAACCAAGGTTTACCATGATCAACGGAAACTGAAAAGCACAAAAACCGTAAATGATCATGTTAATAGCGCTCCAGAACGGTTTATTCTTAGATCAATTATTCCAACATTTTCAAGGCCATACGGTTTAAAAAATATGATTTACCATTATCTCCAATATTCATGATGTATTTTGAGTAGCGATACTTGTTATGGAGTCACGAAATATCAGTTCTCGGGTATCGAGATAAAACTTCAAATAGGGAAGAGGGAGAGAGATCACCAAAGACTTCTCTAAAAAAACGTCGAAATTCACTGATTGAATATTCTAATTCCATTGTTTAATGTAAATTCGACAATATTGGCAGAAGATACAAACACAATTTCATAAGCAAACTCGAAACACATTTTCACTATTTGCCATAAGATGTGAAGCATGAATCTTAATCGGAAAGTTTTGGTATATTAAAAGACTATTTTTAAGATTGAGAACTAATATACCCGAATCACGAGTGAAAATATTTAAAGAAATTATAACTACCTTCAAAGGCTAGTTAAACGACAAGGTATTTAGTGCTAAAGTATTAAAAAATCAGAAGCCCGGCTTAGTCTTTGAAAATTGGTTGCGAAAGGAGAAGTATTTTCTCGCTATCATTAGGCAGAAATTAATCTGTGGATTTGTGAAAATGTGTGAATGAGAAAACAGAAATTGGTGAAATTAAATAATCGAACAGAAGTGTAAGCCTCGAGCTAGTCTAGACGTTCCATTCGATGGTATTTGGCACCATCTGTAGTCCAAGAATACGTGTCTAGCTTCTAATCGCACAGGCTCAAAATTTTACTTGCTTTGTAAGTTTTAAAGGCCCACTAGAATTCAGTTCTTGAAAAGCGTCTTGTTAAAGAATTCTTTTTGTGAAAGGCCATTGCTTATTTATAGAGCGCTAATTAAAAAAAATCAGAGCAGGGAGTTCAGGGATAAAAAATATTCTTCATAATTAGTAGTTGCTAAAAACAAATGGAAATTAATTTCATTTGTGCATTTCAACGGCTTAGTTTTTTCCCGAAGAAATCTAAGCACTTCAGTGACAACATTCACGCACTACCGATCAGTTTATTCTTTTGGATCATATTGACAACACAGACAAACTTTCCACGCGCAAAACTCTTTGTCTAATCTTTCCGTATATCTTTGAACGTTATGCGGCATGCTTTTTACTATACTTTTATTCAAGAGTATTTTTACACCAAAACAAAAGGCAAGTTTAGAAGCTATGGTTTTCGTTCATTGAACATTCTAGTTAATATCGTTCATAACGAAGCTAGCTACTATTTCCAATGCAGTGTGAGTCATGCAGGTTATTGAAAGGTGGCTCAGCCGTGAGGGCCAGCACGAACACTCGTCCCTGCTCGTCCAACACCTCCGTCGCCACACGAGGTCCTGTAGAGCGTGCTCACGTGTTGCATCATTCTGGTCAGTTTGCAATGCTTTAAAGCTTGCCATACCCTACGGATTCCGAAATGTCAAAATTGTACATTAGGTCTGAGCAGAAACATCTCCACAACTGGATGGGATGAACTTGACAGTTTACTTCAACTTCTGAATTATTTGTCCTAAGATACCATTCTCTAAAGTATTAACGCAATTAAAATTGTTATTTGGCTTACCCTCAGATGATAATTTAAATTGAAAGCACCCCTTCTCCTCGATGAATTCCAAATATTGTTCGTACGAATGTATATTTTGACTATTTTCACTATTACTAATGAAAAACACATAGGAAACCACTCAAACACAATCCGCACATTTAAAAAATTGCCTCGCGCAAGATAAGTATGCGGTTATCATTTTTAACTACCTGCAACGAGAGCGCGTGCCAGCCTTTATGTGCATACATCAGGGAGCAGCTGCTGCAGCGATGCGGCACCAGCATGCCGAGCACGTAAAGGTTGCTCAAACTCATAAAATCTGGAGCAGCGCTCTAAGGTAATTACGACACGTTTTTTCTTGTCTAAAAGCTGAGATGGGAGGAGGTTCTCTTTGATCTCGCGAATGTGGGTAACCCTGATGAAACTTGGCTATTCTAGCCATCGTACTCTAGATGATGTCATTTAATGCCTTATTTTTGTGTTCAAGTCTTTACGGGCTATTTTGGGACATTTGGATGAAAGATGAATAGTTTCGTTTGATTATTAAGGGAATTATCTCGAGTTTTTAACAAATGACCAACAAAAAAGCTTCAAAGCCTCTCTTCTTTTCAGGCAAAAATTATCCCAAAATTCAAATGTGATCCTAAGTTCAGCTTGAGGGACGAAGTTTGTTACTCCATACTCGAGTGTTCGGTAACGTTCGTAGAAATCCTGTTGCCTAAGAATAGGACTTTTACCAGCTGTAAATGTACCAACTGACAGCAGTTTCAAAATCTCTCAATGCCTGTTTTTTTAGCGTTTAGTAAGTGGCATAATTAGTATTCACCACTGCAGTGACATAAATAAGTTTAAAAATTACAGTTCAACAGTAATGGAAACTAATATAAAATAATTCAAATTCGGAAAAATTCAGAGTTCGAGAGGACACCTTGATAATGGATAATATTCATTCTAGCGTTCAATATTAACACTTGAAGCTAGATATAAATCCCGCTATATTAGGCCCAAGTGATATAGAAAAGAGCTTAATTTCACATTGTTTTGAGTTTATATAATTATTCCTAAATCAGTAGAGAAGAGAATTTCGGAACAAATAAATTAAATTATCACACTTTGTGGAAACAGATTCACACTGTACTAAAAGGTTTTCGTTTGACGAAGCGACATAGTTATAGACACGACGATGCACATTCTGTAAAGAAAGTTCTTACCTAAATCCTTATTTTCTCAGTAATTGGTGAGAAATTATTTGAGAATAGTTAAATATGATTCTAAACAGTAATTCCTTTCCCACAGTGAGCCACCTATTTTTTTACGGTGAAGATAAATACTATTGAGGTAACAATCAGTTGAAGATTCTTACAGTAATCAGAGATGGTACAGGACCGAATTTCAGAGACGAATAATAATTCATTTGACTCAGTTAACGATAGATCTAGACAGCTTTTTAGCGAAGAAATATCCACTAACATAATTCAGTACAATTCTTTCAGTATTTCTATTCAAAATTAATTTTTAATAGCGCCTTTTCGACGCCCAAGGAAAATGCAGTCGTTATTCGAAAGCGCTTTGAGCTCAAGCTCTCATGCAGCTGATGAAGCATCCCATGTTGGCCGGCGTCGCCAAGAACTTTCTTGCCTAACTTTGGGTCCTGGACGTCCAAGTTTCGGTCCATTGTACTTGCAACTTGGGCTAAAAAGTTGAGACCTGATTCCACAAGTTGATAGGATTCCCACTCACCGCTTTTATTTCATTTGCAAAGTTTCGCTGGGAAAGCTATATAGTTTATTTTTCTAAGTATCACTTCTCATACAATTAAGTTGAGTCAATTTAATAACTAGCTTGATATTGCAGCAACTGTTACAGACTTACAACGCTTACACAATTACGGAAAAATTGACGATTTTTCTTCGGAGCCATATTTTATTCACACTACAAAGTTCGAGGGGGCTGTTTGAGGACATGTTTTCAGTCCATTACGTACTCGAATCATTTACACTATTTTCATTTTATTTGAGATAACCTATTAAAATTAAGACGTTAGCCAAAACAATAAGACTTGCATTCATAGTTGCTTTAACTGCAACTATAGTGGCTTTAGGAGTTGTGAGTAGCGAACGTCGTGTCAGGCTACCTTAAATTTTTCCACAGGGTCTGAGCGTTATGATGCTGCTGGATACTTTGATGTTCCAGAAACGATTGTTAAGCCCTGGATGGATAAATTATCCAATGGAAGGCCATATATTTTTCAGTAAGACTCAGCACCTTCTAACCAAAGCCATAGCAATCCAAGATTGGCAATCAGAGAATTTTGACGATCATGTGACCCCCAATGAGTGGACCAAATCTCGCCACTTTCAAATTCTATGGACTATAACCTGTGGAGCCTTGTTGAAAGGGAGACTAATAGACACCCTCATAGTACCGTAATACATCCTCATGATACTGCAGGCTGCCATTGTAAAAGGGGGGATGATAGAATTATTTGATTAAGAAGTATAAAGGATATTTGTACAAATTTGATTCAAATGTATATATTTTTTGCTAAAATGTTATTTACCACATTAAAAATGTCCTGAAATAGCCCTCGCATCTTGTACGTACTATGTTGCTAATGTTACTGGAAAATTGTACCTTTAGAGATACCCTTCCTTTGAACGTTTGAAACTTCGTATCAGTTGCCATTTTTTGTAGTGCACAATCGCATGACAAAAAACGAGCTGTTGAGTAGTTATTCTACTCAATAGGCAAAAATACAGTTTAAGATGATGAATATTTTACCCGAGCTTGTTACTTTAGGAAGTGCTCCCTGCTCTCTAGCAGCCTTAAATCACCCGTGCTAAATTGAGGCTGTGAAACTGGAGACCGGTCCCTCCATCACGGCCTAGATCCTATCGTAACGCCTGACGTCGGCTATTGCCTCTGATTGGGCAGCGGCTGCTCCTGCACGGCTTCTGAAAATTGCAAATTTCGCAATGCGAGCGGATGCTGAGTGCATTATTACTTTCAAGCAATTGGCAAACAGTGCACCTGTTCATAATTATATATAGATGAGATCTACAGCAAGACTAAATCTTTCTTCCGTAGTTTCGCTTTGCAGTCTGTACTTGCAGGAGACTGAGCAAGATGGCAAAAATAATTTTGTGCGTTTGAATTGGGCATATCTATGCACTGAGTTTTTGCTCAAGAATGTAAGACAGGGTGCCAATAAACTAGAACTATGAATGAAGTTAAATCTGGTATCGGTAGGGTAGCAGAGTGCGGCTAACGACCCATGCTTTATATATGTTCGACGAGGTATTGTTTTCTTGAATTATGAATCTCTTGATAGACCTTGAGCACTTTCCTCTACAATTCAAAGCAGAAACGTCCTTCTCCAGACTAATAATGCAGTGAATATTCTGGGGACGTAAAAGCGAAACCGAGATCAGAGTAAAACGAAGTCACTTTAAAAAATGCAGGCTTCATACCCAATGTTTCGTTAGAAAGGTCTCCCTCACCTTTCTCATTTCACGCACATCAAATGAAATGCCGATTACACGAATCTAAAGTTCGTCGCAGTCAAAATAATGGTGACCTAAAATAAATATCAGACTTTTAATTAGACGTCATCTCGCGTCAGTCGTCGGCGGCTTGAATTGTCAATTTGAGCGACAGGAAAAGTTTGCTAATTTTTTCATGCCGCCATGCTGTTAGAAGGTCGAGCTCAATTCTACAGTCGATGTTATTCTTGCATCGTCCGTGTGAATAAATTTCACTCACGTGTGCCTCAGTAAACTTGAATTTACCCGTAGTGTCACCAAGGATTATTTGAAGCATCCAGTTCAAAGTTTTCTCTGCTGCAGTTGAAGCACAAGAAAGCGATGGAAGTGCTCACTTGAAGGCATTGAAGGCTCATCAAATCGAAAGGTCTCTTGTATTAAAAAATAACTCGCGGCATTTTATTGCCCAAACGCTGATGAAGCAAAGACAGGGTCGTTCTATATCTGTCGACACTGGAGGGACGAAAACGAAAAAAAAGTTAAGACCTCATCAAGCGTCAGCCTTCGGGAAGACATGAGAAGCAGAATTTTGGCAGCTGTGGCATCAGAATTCAAGGGAAATGATTTCGTATCCGATCAACATTTGGCTTGAGTATGGGTATGCACATCAGTGGGCTTTCATACCTTTCTCCAATGAAGTCTCAACATAATGTTCCTTGCAGTCAATGGAGTTTTTTCCGGGTTCTTCCCATTGCCATTGAACCAAGAACGCTTTTGACTTTTTGACACGATTTAGACACTAGCATTTTACTTATACATCCAAGATATTTCGAATGTTTCACAAGCTACCGTTTTATTTTTTTCAGATCTCGAGTGGTCAAAGCTTTCATTTTACCTTTTTCAGAGAGTTGCTTTTAGGGTGTGAAGGATACTTCAAAAACTTTTGGACTGTCTTAATGTGGTGGCCTAAATAAGCACAAACTTTAGCAAGAAATGATCTTTTGTCAGTTTCCTTGATGATTATCGCATTTTCAGTACCTGTAAGGCCTGTAGCACGCGTTACATAAAATTTAGTCCAACAGGCAATTAATTAAGTTCACCTAAATCGTAATAAGAGCTAAATCAAGTTGCCATTTTCGCCATGAAAAGAAAATGAAATGTAAACGATCGTTGCCATATGCTTTATATATTTATTTGCTAAACTGTCAAGAAAAATGCGCTTCATTGAAAAATATACATGTTCTACTACCGTGGGTCACATTGTATATTTCTCAACAGAATAAATTACGTTAATGATAATTCTGTGAAATTTGTGCTGATTTCTGTTTTAGGATTCCATCATTATCAAATTTCTTCTTGTCCATTTACCTCTGTAGTATCTAGAACGTGAAACTGTTCTTTCAAGAGGGAAAATTACTGTTACAAAGCTTTTCGGTGTTTTTAGTACTTTTTATATGCCAAAAATTTCTTATGACGACTTTTTCGAGCGACTGATGCAACAGTGAAACGAGAGGCAAACGTGATTCCATTTTTGCATTCAAAACTTTGCTCATAAGCCCTTACCTCCATGATCAAGGTTAAGTGTCAGTGATCGCTAAAACGCGTTCACTGACCCAGCGCGGTAGTATCTAAAGTCCTCCTGCGAGAGAACATCTTTTGCCAGCGGCACTGACCTTCACTTCTGAGGGCACAATTCGGACACGACTCCTAATGCAGCACAACTACTGGCAAAATAATAAACATTGCATATTGCATCGAGTAGAGGTCCATGCAACTTCACCCAAATGTTAAAAGCAGAGCAAGTAGAAGCTGTAACGTGAACTCGGACAGTATTCCACGTTAATGAAAATACTGGTGCATCTCATCAATATTAGTCGAAGATCTTGAGGGTGTGGTTTGTGGAGCGCGAGCGGCAGTATAGTGCAGTCTTCGTGCCACACAGGAAAGCGTCTAAGGCAGCAGTACAAACAGGACACAAAAGTTCGCGAAGCTCAACGAAAAAATCCTCCGTAGAGTCTTTTCTGTTTGCTATTAACGCTAATGTTGTAGAGCACTTCGCAGACCATGCTTGCGCTGTGCAGTTCCACGAATTTTGCCCGTTGTGCTGTCGCTGGAAGTACGTCGCATCGCTACTGTGTGAGGCGCATGCAGTCTGCAAAAAAAACGCTCTGACAAGCCTCCCGCTGTTTGCACAACTACAAAGATGTTCGAAATGAGCCTCATAAAATTGCATGACGCCGTTGGCATATTTTTCGGAAAGCGGTCGTAAACAGAGAGGGACTCGCTCCTCTATGCCCTCCCAACTTTGCGTCCAGTGGTCATCTTGTTAGCAAACTTGGTAGTCGTTGCCTTGCTCTTAAGTGTGTGAACTGTAAAAGATTGGAATTCGTGTGCACCCTAATTCTCTTACAGAGCAACTAAATGGAGTAGTTCACTCACTAAAAATAATGGAATTTTATCAATAAGTAATTTTTCCTAAGTGAAAAGATCATTTCAGTAATTGACATGTATCTTCCTTCAACATCGCCGGTGAAGCGTCAACAGTTCATCTTTGACACTGATTTAAAATTTCAAATTTTATCATGTATTGAGAAAATAATGTCGAGTATTTGATGCAATTATTACAATTCACACCGATCCTTTAAGTAGGTTATTAAAATATTCGTCGAAAAGCTGAAAGCTTCTAATACTGATTTGTGCAGGGAGTGGTCGTCAAAAAAAAGTTGCTGTTCATGACAGTCATTTAGAGATGTTTCTACTTTGAACGTCATGAACATATCATGGTAATCGAGAGGTGAATATAGAATCTCATTGCACTGAGCAACGTAATATCGGTGGGGTTACCACGCATGTGTTTGGGCGAATTTCACATGCAAATGCGTGAAAGGTACAGAACTCAGTCGAGTACCATACGGTCGTCCACCGCATAGAGTGCTAGATCGGTTCCTGCAAACAACTGCTTGATCTCATTTGCTTGATATGATAAAGATTTTCCGTCTAATTGATGCTCGCTTTATGCGAGGGACGACTGTGAAGACAAAAAAGATGGTCCTAGCAGCTGCAACCAGCTATCGTACAGACCGTCTAAACAGATGTAAACAGCGATCGTACGGGCCATCTCAGCAGCTGTAAATATTAATCGTACGGACCATTCCAGCAGCTGTAAACAGCAATTGTATGGACCAAACTAGCAGCTGTAAACAGCGATCGTACGGACCATCCTAACAGCTCAAAACAGCAACTCGAAGAACATCGGTCAAGGAGAAGGTTGTCGAGAAGAAGATCCAGAAGGAATTGCGACGCAGTTCAAAGAAACAAGTGAAGGAGACGAGTATAAGTGCAAACGTAATGATAGCATTAGTTCATTTAGAACTATGATCTTACTCCGCTTAAACAACAAGCAAAAGAAAAAACAGCGGGACTCATGCGAAATTTTATTCAAAATACGATAGTTGATACAACGTTCGCAAACGAGTTGAGCCGTTTCGAGATCAGCATTATGTCAGATTGACAAATTTTTTTTTTCTTCCATTGATACTGTAACATCGATCAATTTTGTCCATTGGTTATGTTTTTGCGTTTATGGAGGTCAAGCGAGATTCTTTCTGAAAGCAGGCAATGGATGACACATACGTGATGCACAACGCGAGTTGCAGAGCACATCACACAAGCCTCATGCGTGGCTACAGCCGCTCACAATTCCAGAATGATGGGCAGCGGCCGCGTCTTTGCCTGATTTGAACTCTCAGACTCCGACATATGGAGTCCGCAGGAGTCAAAGGATTGTTTCAAGTTTAACGAATTTCCAGGGAAGGGAATTTCCTTTCCCGAAGAATGAGGGAATTTCTCATGAGAGACTGCGGAATGGAACGACTGTCTTTAGGAGTGTTGGTAGCTGTCACCTCTGCTAATGAAAGAGATATAGAGCGATTCAATTTCAAGTGAAGAATATGTATTAATTTTTCCTCTAAAGCTCAGTTTTGTTAAAGTCTTGTGTATCCTGACATTGCTCAAGAACACTTGATTTACGAACTAGTAAGCTCCAAATTTCTTTAGTACCACTATAACTCTTACTTAAATTTTTATACTGGGTGCTCGATCCTTTTTTTTTGGCAAAAGTCTGCAATAAATACTCTACGAAATGTTATCTGGTTCTGTGGTTTACCTTATTGAAAAATCATGTGAGTTTATATAAGATAGTAGAAGCTATGAGTACCTAACAGTTCTCATGTTCAACAATGATCACATTTATTAGATAGAGCCCGTTAGATCTTCAAGCATAGCTTTGAGACGGCGATTCTTATACTGCGACGCATGGCCCACTTAAATCATGATATTCAAGTCCAGCAGAACATACCATTCGAGTCGCCACTAAATGATTCCGCCTTTCAGTCTTTAGAGGAGGCTGAATTAGATCTCTGGCCTCACGAGAGGGTCGTCGAGCCTACTGAATACTCCTCACTTGCTCTCCGTTTCAGGCCTTTCACCTGCCCCCTAAGGTCGGCAGGATTACGCAGATTACGCCTGGGAGACTGAAGCTCAACTTGCTAGGTATCCGAGAACACGTGGCAGTGTTGTGGTCTCGGACGTCTGAATTAAATACCTATGTTTTACTTATGGAGGAATCTATGAGGAAAGCCACATGTCAGAATTCGTTTAGCGTCTGCTAAATATATGACGTTAAGCTTTACTAGCCTTTCAAATCACGTCCTTTCAAATCACGGCGTAGATATTGTAGCGCTGGAATTGATGATGAAGGAATTGCGAGCTAAAGCTTAATGGCAACAGTTGTGGAAATTACAACTCGGCGCTGGTGCGAGGCGCTTTTACCCATCCCAGACAACGTGTGAAATTTGCGAATGGTCTCGCGGTCGCTTCATGAATGCCTTGGGTGAAGATCAAAGAGCTTCACAGCGTTCCAGTTATTAGTGTTGTAATTGCCAATTTCGCCTGAGGATTTTGAGTTCTACTGGAATAATTAATTTCAAAGCTGGTCACCATTCAGAAAATCCCATCTCCGAAGGCATCCATGAAGGTAATCAAAGGCTTGCTCAAACAAATACCGAGCTTTTATTCGCTAAATCCCTCCCAAAACCTAAATTTTACCCTTTTCTTCATACGTACAAGTTTCAAGTGCCGATACTCAATATTTCGTACCATCAAGGTCAATTAGGTATTCTGCACAATAGGCCTTTGTCTCCGTAACAAAAAATTGCACAGCTGTTTTCAATTTTCTCGCAGTTTTTTCTATAAAAGCATGCCAAAAAAATTCACTAACGTTCGAGAGTTCAAATAATTCTCTCACTGAAGAGGCGGCACCGATTTTGTACTGTTGTTGGCCGCGTTACCCTCGGTTCACGCAGAGTTTGAGTTACAAGACAATTTTAAGCCAGAAACAGTCCAGGCGGAAACTAATAAAGGAATTTAATTTGTAACTATAATTTTAGCCAAAATGGAATTGTTTTGTTAGCAGGTACAATTTTATTAACTTCTCAATGCCGATGATTCAAATGAAGAAATTCAGTGCTGGACATTTTATATACGGTTTGCTAAATAATTGATATAGCAGAGAATCCACTCCATAAAGTTGAATTGATACAAGAAAATATCATTTTATGAGTTTTTTGCCTGATGTATTTCAACTTTAATTTTTTAAGAAGCACGAAATTTAACGAGCAAAAACTTCCTCGCAACCAATTTGCTCACTAGACCACGACCTCTCTTCCGAATAACTTGTAACGAAACCACTAGTATCGCTGTAAAAATAAACGATGAGAGTTGTGCATTTGGATTGAGATGTGCAGGTGAATGACAAATTATTCATACATTAAAATATTGAAATGAATAACTATTTGACAGGCTCGCAGGTTTGAGGTTTTTGTTGACACAAACTCGTATTGTATGCAGAACAAATCGTTATTGTTTACCCTGCTTCACCCTTGTTAAAATACGGTAAATATAACCAGTGGAATGCCAGCGTCACAGTGTCACCATCCGTCGCTGCGGATGACAAGCAAAGTCACCAACATCGTTCGCAAACGAAAGAACTAACAGGCAATTTCGTTATAAAGTTACAATACTACAGGAATTCCTTCAAACACTGGCTTTCACGAAAACGTGTTGACATCGCTAAGTAATATTACTTGACAAGGATTGAGCTAAGGTTTCTGTTTGAATATTGAGAGCGACCTAGGATTTATTCATTTTTCAAATTGAAGGTCTGCTTGTTTCGGCAGTTCGCTCACGAGAAACAAAGTTCCAGTTACCGGCGAGCTGTGTCGGTATTTTGATGTCAGAAATGAAAAATGTTAGGAAAAATACTTTGTGTGTACGGGGGCAAACGAGGCAAAATTTCTCACGAGTGGCCTTTGGATACAATTAAAACGGAAAGAAAAAAAGTGATATATACGTATGCAGTCTCACGCAGACGATCAAATCACGCAGGGGTACTGCGATTTTTTCATTCGAAGCGAAATTTTTTCGAATTGCATAGTTCTCATTACTTTACAGGTAACACAATATAGAATTTACTCCTCTCGATCGTGTCAACGAAGAAATAGGTAAACGTGTATTTACGCAGAGCATAGATCCGCCGGTAGAAAATATGCTATCGAATTCACACCCGAGGAAAGCGGCAGTGACAAATCGTTGTAACTCTGGTTTCGAGTAATTTCAAATTCACTGTTAGGGCGAAAATTAACGGAGGATTTTCTTCTACGTCTTTCATTCAATAGCGTTTAGCGATAGCTCAAAATGTGGGACCAAACCCGTTGTTTACCGCACGAGGCCAATTAGTGACTTGCCATAAAAGGAGGACGTATGACTGCCGCCACAACTGTGTAGGCTCATCTCTCAGGCCGGATAATTTGCTGTTATCTGTGAGTTAAATTTGGTGTAGAGGCGGGGAATAAAAAAAATAATTTATCAATTGCCCAACTTTTCACATTGTTCTCGAGAACAATATCCACATATTATGCAGGTGAACACTAGTCAGGGGTTCTATCCTCATCCCGAGTGATAAGAAGTCCTTAGATCTTCCAGAGAAGTCCATAAATTCTATTCTAGTGAATCTGGTACATTATGCTCCACTCATCCAGCTGCGCGTCAATTTTTCTTAATAATAGCTAACAACACAATAACATAATGCAAAATAACAATTGTATGATATTGCTCTGATCCTAATCTACACGTTTCAGCGTGATGCACTAGAACAATGAATTAAATTTCAGTTCCACTGGGAAACACTGTCCTGCTACGCAGGCTTCACGCTGAATGCGGCGCACGTGTGGAGACGTGCACCGACTCGTGCGTTGGAACATTTTTTTATACTTGTGAAAGCGGTCTGATCGATTGTATTCATGGAAGCTCTAAGCAAAGCAGTAAAAATAGGTCATAATTCGTGAAAATGAAGTTACTATTCGAGAGCAGAAAATTTAACTGGGATGTTCAGAATACGCTGCAATTTTTTTCTGAGTATCGAACTCATTTTTCAAGATACGCCATAATCGGTGGCGAATCGGCAATGACCAACCAATCTACCGAAAGCAAAATTTGTACTTTTCGACTGCAAGAGAATTGAAAAAAGGCGTCGTTCGTGTCAACAGGAACACGTTTCTTTTAACTCTAACATTCCTATCAAAAAACATACTCGCACGACAGAATCGCATCTTGAAATCCACCCAAGTGAGGCATGGCGGTTGCGTGTGGTTCGTTCCCATAAGTTAGACATCGTCGTAATTCTAGACTCATTTCCTTGTTGGCTCTGATCTACTTAGTCAAGCTCCGACGGCGGAGGCACGCGATGTGAGAAAGTTCGGCGTTCGTCTCTCGTAAGAATAATACGGGCGGCAGAACATCCCTCGTGGAACATTTCTGTCTAGAGAACAGCCTCGGGAGAGGGCCGTGGAGCACATTTCACTCATGCTGTCACTTCTCTGAATAGAAGAAAGTGGCTTAATTACTGGAAAGCAACGGCGGGCTTCTCACTCACGAGAGACGCTCGTAAAGAAGACATTTTCTCGCCGCTGTCGCACGCAACACGTCGCATGGCTCATCCAAAGAAAAGTGCGCATAATTTGTCATAGGGCGAACACTACGACGAATTATGACAAATTATATTGAATGACAGGCAAACATTATGTACCTTTCTGGAAGCAGTTTTTTTCATGAAAGAAAATTGAACCAAATTTTAGGATTGATAGACTTTCGCTAAACCAGACTTTGATAGACTTCGTGGTACAACTTCACTAAAACGATGCACCATTTCTTGTGGAATGCAAGCATTTATCATAGTTCCTCATATAAAAATATAGTAAGGGTAGAAATTACTCAATAATGAGGTATACTGCCAGAGCAAGACGACAAAGAGGAAGCTGCTGAGGGCGACATAATGGTGCTAGACAATTTTTTATACAACACCGTGTTCATATTCTGAATTACTGATGCTGCTCCCGTGTTTTCAGGTACACATGTCAGTTTTATAAAACAGTATTTTTCTTTGCATGAATCGAACTAAATTTTCTAGTGCAAATTTCTTAAAGGTGTATTTTTTACGGCGCAGAAAGGCATCTATGGGAAAAAATAAGCTATTGTAAGCAGCATTTCTTTCTGGTATCCAATAATAAATGTTACAGTCAATAATACTTTCCTTCAAATAGTTTCAGCTGTTCAACATCATTTCATATCGCTTTGAGCGAATAAATGTTCATTTTGATAAGCTGGCACGCAGAGGGGAAAAATTTATATCATTCGTAAATATTGTGCTGCAAGAAAAACAGAATTCCTTTTAGTTGCATTTATAAATGAGGTTCCCATTATTGTTGTTCATGTCTGGCTCAGGTAAAAATTTAATTCGTAACTATTTCAAGAAAGTTTATTTCCTATATGGCAGCCGTCTCTATGACAACGAAAAAATGTTCGACTTTTTGTAGCAAATCAGAGTATACTCTAAAAATACTATACATACGTGTTTAGGTCATATATGGGTGAATATGAATGAAAAGAATATTTCAAGGAATGTCCCACTTAACCATCACATAGAAGAGATATACACTGTATTCATGCAGTTTCTTGATATCCCACCACCATTTCTTACGCATTTGCGTGCGTGTTCCAATAGAGACGTTATGAAGCGCAGCGTGCGTTAACACCAGCTACTCACGGGTAAAAATTAACAGGCAGTCTCGGTAATAAAGGGACTGCTAGTGCTATAGTTTTCCGATAAATCTTAAATGGTCAGGTAAATCCCCACCACTAAGCTGCGCTCTTGAAATGGCTGGCTGGCCTCGAGCGCCGCACCACAACAAGCGCTCTGAGCCATCGCGGCAATTTTAGATGTGCACTCACTTCAGCTAAATGGTCGTTGCTTCACTGCCCTCATGAAATGGTAAGAGCCACTCTACTTCTTCTAATCATATCCGCTTTACTACAATTAATATTGAAGACAAAAGTTGTTTCACAAGAATGGAAGAAGACGATGGTCATTCAGTGTTCTGCACTCAAGAATTGTACATTTTCTGTACAATTCCAACGTTACGCCGCTCTTAAATACATACGAGTGAGAGCTCGAAATTTCTATCTGATTCTCGAGGCTCAATAATACATGAGGGCGCACTCACAAAAAATGAGTGTTAATGGAGTCGCATGCAAAACCATTTTCAAGGCAAACATTTCCAAGTGGAGGCAAAACATTTCGTTGCATCCTCTCAAATTTCTCCGCATTCCCCCGCTTGTAATCATTGCAAATGTGAGGGTTAATGGAGTATGCTACGATTACCGAGTCAACATTCCCAGAGGGATGCCTAGCCATCCTTCGTACTCCCAACAGACCTACCCACAACCCTCGCTCGCTCTACTTCCACGAATCAGAGTGCCCGCAGAGGAGCAGCGTTAAGCGTGTTTACCAAAGCAATTTTACCGCCAGTTTCCCTCATCTTTGCGGTGATGAGGGAGTCTCGAGGGCTTGGCACCATCGCATCGCTGCGCAAACGAGACAACGCTAGTGTTTGTGTTGGGCTCTTGAGGCAATCGCAGAGGTCTGTCCAAACATTCACTCCTCGCTCGGCGGCGGCCGCGATCACGCACAACACGCAATGAGCTCTTGAGAAGCGGCGGCCGCTTCTTTTTTTATGGAAATCTCTCGGAGTGTGAGCAAGCTGCGTCGATTTGAGACCTCAAGGAAGAGCTGCCAATCGTCATGAGTGCTTAGTCATAAGCACGACGGTGCATTCGCCAACAGAGAACTAGTCGAACACGAAGTGAAACCGATGAGTAGAGTTGAAAGTCGAAATGGTGTTCGGTTATGAACTTAAACCCTTTTTGCAAAAAAATAACGAAACATAACTTATTAAAACACACGTCGATTTGTTTTTTAGTTCCTTTTGTCACAGCAAACTCGTAATGTCCACTTGTAATAATAACAGAGGCCATATATGCTCTTTCTCATAATGGGGTCATCATTCCAATATTATTCCTAACTGATGCACCTCCAGTTTCTACCGACATTTTTGATCAGTAATCAACTCTTCTTTTCTAAACTATTTTCTAGTTGCCCAACGTTTTTTCACATTATACACATCTCTTTGTAAAGATCCAATATTTTAATTTGTTGATAGCGGCGCGCCCGGGCGTTAAGGCCCAAACATCTCCATGGTGTCCAAAGTAATCAGTTTGAGGCTCTCTAGCCACATCGACGGCGATCTCAAGAGACCGAGAGAAGGGACCATTTAGCATGGACTGTAGGGAACGCGGAATCTGCGCACAGGTGTCTTCCCACACATGATTCCCGGCAGATAGAAGCAGCAAGAAGGGAGAGAAAAACGTAAATCATAATAAGTGATGCAGGCATGGAAATGGAAAGAAGCTAAATGGGCATGAAGGACAGAAGTTCCGAATGTCAAGCTAGAGCTGAGGTAACTTAACGGTGTCCCCATAGCATACGATAGACAATCCTAACTATTGCCTATGGCTTACCTTAAGCCAACTAAGCGTGATAGAAAAAAGGTATCTGTGGAGAATGACAAACTCGACTCACAGAAATGAATGAAAGAACAGGGATATCATGCATGATTGTTTCGGCGGTACAAAGGTTGCACATGGCATTGATGGCTTTTTTGACACCTCAATTTGGACTCTCGAGTTTTCAGACTTGCCAAATTCAAGGGTTACAAACCGAGCGGATAAATGAAAAGGGTTCGGATGAAGGGTCCTGAATGAGAACAAAGAATCTGTGTCCCGTTCCTAAACGATTGTCTCAGGTTCCTGTTTTTTTGGGGGGAAATTGAAATTCATTAAACTTAAGTTTACAAGGTGTAGCAAAATGGGGGTAGATGCGGGAAATTTATTCACTTCAGACTGCTAGACGCGCATAATTCTCCACCCAGGCAAAATTACATAACTAGCGTTCCTATGCCTACAGAAATGACAAAAAACCTCATGTGAAATGGTATTTTATGTATCACTTATACGGACTGTTTTCTCTGACAGTTTCGCTAATAAGGAATAAGTACCCAAAGATCTGGACCCAGGAATGTCCTCACAGCCAATTCCTTCAGTGAGTAGATGAATGGTTACACACGCTAAATAAACATGAGCTTGGAGTTTCATTATACGTTAGTAAACATGCCCTGACAAAATGACAGTTTTTATAATAGTTTATTCTTAAAATGAACTGATTGACGAAATGAAACTGCTCCTGATCATGTCTTTCGAGGCTAACTATTCATGAACAAACTTAACCAAAATACGATTATGCCGTACTCTATTAAATAAGAGATTTAGCCTCCTATGGAATACATTAATTCACGATGCGATATTCAGTAACCATTCGTCGCTACCGCTGCATATCGGCACCGCTCGCACTAATGTTCCCTGAGGCCCGCGAAAAGTGCGAGACAAAAATTTATATATATACATGCATTTTTATACAAACACGCAACAGCCATCATTGTTGTGGGAATTCTATTATTGTGAAGCATAGATTCTGCGCACATCTCATGAAATTTCAACTTAGAGTTTGTACTACTGGCTAATGTTGAGAAATGATACTGCCTCATGTTGAGAAATGATACTGCCTCATGTTAAGAAATGATACTGCCTCATGTTAAGAAATGATACTGCCTCATGTTCAGAAATGATACGGCCAAATGTTCAGAAATGATACTGCCAAATGTTCAGAAATGATACTGCCAAATGTTCAGAAATGGCACTACCTAATGTTAGGAAATGACACTGGCTCATTACGCAGTACATGCGCGACACGATCACATTAGCTATGTGCCGGCCATAGAAACATCGATTAGCCTTGCTGAATAGCCGTGAAAGTTTCTAACAAAGGTCCATCAAACACGAATAGTTCTGATGCCCTTGGGGTGGGCTGGGTGGAGCCAACAATGATAGCGACTCGACTTGACTCAAGCGTTCTACTCTCCGGCTTAAAGGATTGAGAATGGAGATTAATTTAATCGGGCTCAATGGCGTGATTAAACCATTTTTCTCTTCAAGCTTTTTAAATAGTAATGATGATCGCACAGGAAATGAGCAGAATGAAACTTGAATTAGAATAGCAAATTGTAGACGCTGGCATAGCTCACCGAGCACAGTGGTCAGGGATTGTCAATACAACACAAATTTGAAATAATTTTTTCCGGTCGCTTCATGGAGAAACATTACGGATTCTTTTACAATTCGTGCGATATATTTTGACGACAAAGACATTCTGAGCATCAATGGGGGCCCAATGAATGGGACTTCAGTTCGAGCCGTTGTTGTGAGCACGCGGTGATTATCACTTCTATTAGTAAGTCAACACTCCACGCGAGGAAATTTTTGCTCACGCTAAATATTAGATGAATCTTACAGGCTAAATATTAGATAAATTTCACACGCTGAATATTAGATGAGCATTACACGCTAAATATTAGATAAATATTACACGCTAAATATTAAAAAAATATTATTAGATAAATTTTACACGCTGAACATTAGATGAATATTATTATTAGATAAATATTGCACGCTAAATATTAGATAAATATTATTAGATAAATGTCACTCGCTACATTTAAGATTTTCCAGAGAATAAGAATGAGTTGAATGAGGTTCGAAAAAGGGCTGTGTTTGACCTCCACGTACGAAGTGTCGCACAAAAGTATCACCACGCGACGACCGATCGTAAAGTATATTTTGGGTATCGTGCCATAGCGCATCGAATGAAGCGTAGTGAAGCCAGGCTATAAATCCATCCGTTTGTGTTGGTCGTTACGAACACTGAAAAAGTATATAATATTGAACATGAACTTGACCTTTGAATGGTAACCTTGGCTTTCTCATTCCTCTTAGTTTGCCTTCCATTTTTTGTTATAGATTTAAGACTAAGAATCTCTCCTTCACGTAACCGTAGATTATGGGATACTATTTCAGGGTTAATGAAGAGTTAAGTGACCACCCTTTTTTAGGACGCCTCGTATTTACAGCGTATTTCTTTCACCAGCTGCCGGAGTTATTCATCTCCTACACAACCTTCTTCTTATGTATTTAATTACGGTAGAAATATCTGAATACTTATACTGTGTACAGTTCATTTTCTACTGCCCGTTTTATTTCAGCAGCAAGATCACACAGCCACACACATACCAGTTGTAAGGTCACACCGCCGCATATATAGCAGTTGTAAGATCACACCCCCACATATATACCAGTTGTAAGATCGCACCGCCACATACATACCAGTAGTAACATGCCACCCCCCCATACATACCAGCAGTAAGATCACACCGCCATACATACCAGCAGTAAGATCACACCGCCATACATACCAGCACCGCCACCTTCAGGCCACCACCGGCCACCATCTCCCTGCAGCACACGCACGCCTAGCGCGGCACAACGTTCCCTGGCCTGACTTTTCGCAGCTCCATCGATAAACTTATTAAGTACTTGTCCAAAATACTTGGAAAGCTAAGATTATGCGTAATTTGAGATGCCTCAGCTAAAAACCTGGCCTAGGCCCTCCCGTGGCTGTAACGCACCACCTCGTGACCGTTCAGAGTTCATTTGGTTTCTTGTTCCACTTTGCGACAGCGTATCCCGGAATATTCATTAATCTCATTCAGATCATGAATTTAAAAAAATTGAAATTTTACGTCCGCGTGGTTAATTGATAATAAGTTATAAATTGTTAATTCACATGATAAAAATAAGTTGTGTCTTCAATCCCAGAGTATAACTCAGCGTGTAGTAATATTTGATCATGAATAGTATGAAGGTCAAAAGAAATATAAACAGCCTTCTTAGAATTAAAAATAATCAACTATTTGATCATGAATGTTACGAAGGTCAAAAGAAATATAGTTTTCATAGAATTAAAAATACGAAAAAATTCATAAAGTATCAACTTCATAAAGAATGAGCTAACAGCTTTTGAAGAAAGTTTTCAAGAAATCATAAAAGTTCAATACCGAGTTAAAATTTTCAACTTTAAAACCTTGAACTGAAGGTGTCACCTACGCCCCAGCAGCTCCACCGAGACAATGGGGTTCATATTTGGCTGCCCTCGGTGAATTTTTATCAAACTCAACTCTACACGATTTGTGCATCAAGCAAGAATGGTTCACTGCATTTGAACGTGTTCCTTAAACACGAAATCAGGCGATGGTCCTGATGTGTGAAGTAGAGTAAGGTCACCTTAAGCTGATAACGCGTGCCTTCCCTGTTCTAGGCAATTGGAACGGAGAGCTGGACGACTTGTGCAAATGTTTCCTGTTCTAAGCAATTGGAACTAAGAGCTGGATGGCTTATGCAAATGTTTCCTGTTCTAAGCAATTGGAACTAAGAGCTGGACGGCTTATGCAAATGTTTCCCGTACTATATTACCTATCCTATGCTCACAGTGGGGATTTAGAGAAAAACATTGGAAAAGAAAGCAAAACTAAAACCGTCTTTTATTTTTTATCATTTTTAAAAGTGAGTTGACGTTGTGCTATGAAAAAATAAAGAGTCCATATTCATTTTGTTGACGTTTTTACTCTGTGCTGCATTTTTTTATTGTTCCGCCTCGCGCTTCCCTCCACCAAGACCTAGATACAAATTTCTCTCGACCGCGACTTCTCAATAGCACTTCATTTTTGCGAGGATTGAGGAAGATCGAAAACGAGTTTCACTAATTACTATAGAAGAATTCACCAATTTGATTGGTTGACGTTCACCCAGATTGCAAACAGCTCATGAAAATCGAATTCTTGAACCATGTTATTTTCTCATTTTACTGATCAGAAGCATTTAAATTGAGACCTCTATTGCTGCTGATTCATAACGATATTTTTCACTACTTGCTGAATTTCTTGTACACGATCTTCACCAACGACTGATGGACTAATCGACAGAATTTTTTTTGCGACTAATGTCCCTGAAGCCATGTCAGTTTTGAAATACTGTAGCTTTTCTTAATTCGGAATTGACTGAATAACGTACAGAGCGCCAGCCACGCCGAGTCTCTTCTATTCGACTTGGAATCCGTGAAGCTTCAGCGTAGCAAACTTTGTAGGAATTTGAATTGTCATCACAGTTAACAAGAATTCAATTCTCAAATATATAGTCGACCCAGTTGGCAAGAATTGAACTCTGAATATTTATCGTCAACACAGTTGGCAAGAATTGAACTCTGAATATATATCAACACAGTTGGCAAGAATTGAACTCTGAATATATATCGTCAACACAGTTGGCAAGACTTGAACTCTGAATATATATCGTTGGCACAGTTGGCAAGAATTGAACTCTGAATATATATCGTTGACCCATTTGGCAAGAATTGAACTCTGAATATATATCGTTGACACATTAGGCAAGAATTGAACTCCCAAATATATGATCATCACAGTTAGCAACAATTGAACTCCCAAATATATAGTCAACACAGTTGGCAACATTTGAACTCCCAAATATATGGTCAACACAGTTGGCAACATTTGAACTCTCAAATTGCGAACACTGTCAACAAATTCGTAATATTTGGAATACTGTCTGGAATACACGTCCGTTTAATAATAGGTTTCAGAAGGAGAATATGTAATTAATATCCCAAAAATGAAACAAAAACGCTCAAAAACAATAGTCTAGGTATGATTTTTTTTAACCATTGCCGTATAAACTTTTACGGCAAAATTTGCATTTTTACGACCGTGAACGTATGCACAAATGCAAGCGCAAATGCAAGCGCAAATGCAAGCGCAAATGCAAGCGCAAATGCAAGCGCAAATGCAAGCGCAAATNATGCAAGGGCAAATGCAAGGGCAAATGCAAGGGCAAATGCAAGCGCAAATGCAAGCGCAAACGCAATGGCAAATGCAATGGCAAATGCAAGGACAAATGCATGGGCAAGTGTGAATGTATTCAATCAAAGTGTGATTGTTCAGTTCATATCCAATAACGCATCGAAAACTCGATGCCAGGCGTGCTACTTCTCTATGCATACCGGTAGCACAGCCACGGAACATTGCAGCTAATATCATTTCGAACAAGGCCGGCATGGATTAACAAGCTTCATTGAGAGGCGCGAACGCAGGGCATAATTAGAGGCGGTTTTAAGCCACCTCGACTTCACTTATTTGTCCTAAAGCTGAGCGTAGGTATAAAGCGACTCAAATTTTCAAACTGGCATTCGCGCGAGGCTGGGCACGAGGATCTGTAGGAGCATTTGGCCTCGAATGCCTTAGCATACATTTGATTGACTGAGAAATTTGGGTTCACTGGCGGCATTCACAAACGTATCACACTCAGAAACTTACGGCACTAACAAGAGAATAACACTCAAATAGACAGAAGAATAGACAAGCGGGACTCTCGCACACAAGAGAGGGACTCTCGCACTCACACACGAGCGGAACTAACAAGCAAGACTAGTATCGTTCATTCTAAAAAGTAGAAGAGGGTTCAAATTATTGAATTTATGTTTATTAATTATTTTTAAAACAATTTTTGAAGATTGCAAAAAATCGATGTACCCATATCACGAGTTTTTGATTTTGTTAAACATGGATCGTAATTGCAATTCTGAACCAATAACACTGAGAGCTCACCTAGTGAAATTGATCGACGATGAAAATTAATAGATTGTAAGTCTAGAATCAACATGTTTCGAGGGCTTACAAATTTCAACGTTTAATAACCCGTCCAGCGGAAAATGCGTAAAATACGTTGTCGTACGCGGCTCCGCCAGCGCGAAAAGGGCTCCTGTTGACTGTTGCGGAGCGATTCTGGTAAATATCCTCGCACCAGAAAATTCAGTTCTCCGGAACTTGGGACACTTTTGTCCCTACAGGCATGGCCGTGTGACCCTTAACGTTATTTCAGCCAGGCAGCTGCTGGAACACGGATCAGTTCGCATCAGACAGAAGGCCGACGACGAGCACTGAGGGCAGATTATGGGCCTGAAGCATTGGACTGGCAAGGCGCGAGACTTCTCGTATCGACCGCTTCACAACCTGATGAACTGGAAACCTCCGAATGTTGACGCCTTTGAAGGAAGTCTTGAGCTAGAGACTGAAGCGCGTCGGTTTCAAAATTTTTTCAAGAGAATTTTCAATTTTTACCGTCAACGGGGTGCCATAGAAACTTCTAATTTGTGCTCAAGATTAGCTTATTAGTTGGTTTAAAGCTCCCTGTCCATATGAAATGTGATCCATTGAGGGTGAAACAAGGAACCATTCAGTGTGAACTTCAGGGAACACGGAATCTTTGCGCATTTGTGTTCCCACACCAGAATGCTTATGCATAGACACAAGTTTAAAGAAGGAAGAATAAGTAAAACTGAAGAATAATCAAAGATGGTATAAAAATGGAAAGAAGTAAAGAGGGCGCGAAAGACAGAAGTCCCGAAGGCCTAGCTAAAGTGGAAGTTACCTAACAGAGCTCCCCTGGTGAACGCCAGTCCCTATAGCATAGAATAGACAAACCTAAATAACATAACTCAATTGCCAATGGCGTAATCCTGTGCCACCTGAGTAGCCAAATTTGGGTTAAAACGAGCAGCAATGCTTATAATACGGTGGCAATCTTTTTCATTTTTATCCTTTTGTTGTAATTTGATGCAATGGATTGGAATACGATTTACTTCTGGAGGTTTAAGAACATGGAATCGTGGTGCAATTATCGTTGATGATATTTCTTCGGATTTACACGTCTCACAGAAGGACAGAGTAATACGGCTAGGGCATCATCAAAACATATTTTAAAAGAAAAGAATAAAGAACCTTATACTGAGTTGCATAACTCTAAATATTTTGATGGGAAAATTTGCGTTTGCAAGTTAAATTTACCAAGGAAAACAAACCTTTTAGAGTTTCAGTTGGTTAGTTATAGTTTATGCTAAAAAAAATTAAGAATTAGGCCAGGGATAAAATGCTAAAAGTAACGAGTGGAATGAAACACTTGAGAAAATTCAACTATTACTAATGTTTGTAGATGGAATTACATGATTTTTACATGTACAAAGGGGAGCTGATGATCATCTCTTAATTTCTGGCGCAATACTGCTATGCCACTCTAGGAATCGACATCACTGGAGACTCAAGCGTCGTTCGACAGAATAAATTCCGAAGGCCAGTTCCAAGCTCAATGTTCTGACGGTCATCACGGCCGCTGGGCTTACCATCAACATATGGACAAGTGGAAGTGCTCTGCAATCCGTGTAAACATAAAATAAAAATGAGTGGAACGATTCAACCCATGATGAGAGCAATTCACAAAGGCATTTGGAAGATCGGAACAAAATAACTTGGAACTTTGGTTCTGTTGCTCAAAGTGGAACAAGTCATCACGGCCATTGTCCAAATCGATGGTACTTCGCTGGGACCAAGCGACGCCACGGCCGAAGATCAGGATCGATGATGCCGAAAGTCGGGTGAAAACTAGAGGTTCGTTGGCTGAAGAAATTAGTGGAATGCCAGTTCAGTGCCTGTTTTGACACTCAAAAAGTGACCAGTCATTTGAATAAAACTACTGTTTGTCCACGTGAAATAAGCATTTTAAAGATTTCGCATTTAATCATCTTACTAAAACTAAGATTTATCTACGTACAGAATCTATTTCATAGTTAAAAAACTTTAATAAGTTAAATAAATAAATAAAACAAGTAATAAAACAAGTTTTTAAAATGATTGATTTCTAATCGAGTGTTGAAATATACAGACACGCAATGAACTAAAACAGTTCCACAAGGTTAAGAAATTAGATAACAGTATTGAAGTTGAAGTACTTGAAAGGATAGCAGGGCTTACGCAACTATCTCGTACAGAAAGAGAAGGGACTATTTGGTTTGGACTTCGGAGACCGTAGATTCTGTGTACACAGAATCCCTTGCGTACAGAAAACAGAAGGAAGAAAAAGAAACGATGAAGAATAAGAAAGCGTGCGACTACCTTTCCATGCGAAGAAGGCTTGAAAATGAGAAGAAGCTAAGTGGTCAAGAAAGCTAAATGTCCCCGAAGGCTGAGGTAACCTTACGGAGTCAACTGGAGATGCGGTCCACAAAAGCCCCTAACCGCTTCCTATGCTCAACATTCGTATACGAAGTGCTCCGTGTATATTCGAGGCATGGAAATGAACTGAACACATTTTATGAAGCCACAGAGAAATGCTCAAATGAGTAGATAAATTTTCTGCGTTAAGTTCTGTGAGACCACAGCAGTAGGGTTAGAAATGCATCTTCTAGGTGTGTGTTGTGCCTCACTGCGGCGGTCACAGGCTAACATAAACTTCTTGGGCTTAGGTATGTCTGCTTCCAAGTCATCCTTAGCGTGTAGAAGTATAATACACTAACAATTTTCACAGTTTTCCTCAATACTCGTTTTGACGACTTCTCTAATTAACCTGAACGAAAGGACTGATAATTATTAGAATTGACAAAGTTATGTAGATCCGACCATTGGCCAACGAGAGTGCGCTCCCAACGAAGGTGCGCTCCCAACGAGAGTGTACTCCCAACGAGGGTGTACTCCCAACGAGGGTGCGCTCCCAACGAGGGTGTACTCCCAACGAGGGTGTACTCCCAACGAGGGTGCGCTCCAAACGAGGGTGTACTCCCAACGAGGGTGCGCTCCCAACGAGGGTGCGCTTCCAATGAACAGATTAAATTGGATGACATTTCCTCATGAGGGAGGGGCGAAAGAGTAATTACTCAACACAGAATCTCTCGTATTGTCAAATGCCTAATGATTTATCGGCAAGACAGGTGTTCAGTTGAACTTTTTTCGACGCTCGACATCGAAAAAATAGCGCCGATGCAAAAACGTTCTCCACCACAGGGGAACTGAAGTCTTAGCATACAAAGCGGAAGCAATTGATGTGCTATTTGACCTGATACGCTATTTGATGCGATGTGTTATTTGATCCTTCAGTAGGCGTTCCCAAGCTCCATTGATACGAACTGTCTCAACCTGCAAATTTTGCAGAGTTTTGCAAAATAAGGATGAGTATTTTTCGACGACAAGCTCTTGTGCTGCACGGTGGGACGAAGCCTGAGGATTGCAGAATAAATACGAACATTGGAAGTGAAACAAAAACGCGGACCTGCAAACTTTTTACATCGATTTGCGATTGCTTCTGTTATTCTCCTGTCTTGCATTAAAATTTTGAGCTTAAGAATTTTAACAAGTGAAGTTCAAGAGAAGGTCAATAAAATCTTCAGGTCACAAGTAGAGGGAAATCACTTTCCGTTACGCACCTAAATCACGGTACTGATGATAAAGATTTTTTCAAAACCAGGTAATGTCTACGATGATGCCTTGCTCTTTGCTGGACTAGGACGGGCCTTCACATGCGACAGAGTAATGCATCCTTTTTTCAAACTACTTGAGATATGCACGTCACAAGGCGGAAACATGATAGGGTTGATAGGGTGTCATTATGCTCATGAAACGGGATTAGGAGATGCTCATGAACATGTTATGGTTGTGAAACACGATGTGCTCACGTAGAATGATATCATGGAACATGATATGCAGTGGGTGCAATAAATATCCTAAGCGTGGTCAAAAGTTATCTCAAATAACTCAATCTCTGTCGCTTCAAACCAAGTACAGCGTCTGAAAAAATTACAGGTTTCTTTAAATGTACCTTAGCAAAATTCAGGCCAATTCTGCTTGAATTAGTTTCAACTAAGGTGTTTTTCTCGGTGTGCAAGAACTGAATCCCTCGTTCCGAAGAAATGCTCGAGTGGTGTTTTTGCACTTACATATATCCCAGCTGCATTCAAAGCGTTTTGAAGCTTAGATCGATTCGCTCGAAGATTCTTCTTTACCTTACGGACTATGTTTAATCGCAACGGTTTGAAATTTCAAACGGACGTCCTGAACGTGATAAACTTGCAATGGACTGATATGACGAACTTGCGAACCATGTTGCAAATAGTTGAGACTGGAATTTTAACCGTGGATGAAATTTTCTATAGCCCAAACCATTTATGTAATTGAACATTTAATTCTCTAGTCCTTTATGGCAAGTTTTTAGTCTTCGCCGTATTAGAATTAGGAGTCTTGAAAAAGGCCTCCTCGTGTACTGTAGTTCTCAGACATTGCCTGAGGTTCGCTGTTATTCATGGACGAATTAGATTAATTTTCATGAATGTCCTACAACATTCCTCTCCCGTAAGCCGGTTTGGAATGTTTGAGGACAACTCATTATTCCCATAAAACTAATTTGGTGGATGTGACGGATTTTTTTGGAGCTCATATTCTACGCCTTTTGTCGATAATTTATCAATGCTGTACATTTTGTGCGTTCTCATATCGATGTAGTATTGAGTAACAATTTTTGATTGCTTAAGCTGTTGTGTAACTATGAAATCCTAACTCTTGACCATGTATCGGATATTTATTAGTCGCACTGTATTATAAATCATGATGTGCTCATGGAAAATGGCAGGGTAGTTTGCGGCGCTGAAACGACACAAAAAGGCGGGAATTTCTGAGCAAAAAGGGCTTTGTAGTGTACACATTACAATAGCAATATTAATACCTCATGAGAACATTCGGTTAATCCCCCTCTCTCCCTCTCAAAATCAAAGGTGTGACTTTGTTGGATTCATCAGAAGGGAATGGGCTGATAAAATATGGTTCTGTTACTATACTGGAAGTACACAACATCTGCTGCACTTCAACTTTCATCCTCTCGCAAACAAATATAACGGCATCATCATGGCAGAGAGAAAGGGCCGCACATCGGTCAAATTAACCCAGAAACTCAAAGCGTACATTTTTATGGATACTCGATGGAAATATTAGTCAAAAACGATGGAGCAGAAAGTATAAACGACGGCAATAGATGATTTGCAGAGATTATTCATCGCTACTTTAGTTTTTTTATTGATATAACCTAAATACATGAACTGCAATAAGGGGCAAAACTAACGTTGAATTTCGCACATAAGCGTTCTGCCAAACAGCGATGAGAATTTATATCGAGAAGGGCTTGTGTGAGGAACTGACTGAATGGCAAGCATAGGTTGAAAAGCTTCAGCAAAAGTCGGACGTATTGTCGTTCTGCAGGTGTGGCCAAATCACAATTTCTTGGATTCGTACAGGGTCTATCGAGAAATAGGAATGATGTAATGCTAATTACCAATGGTGCTAATTACCAATGGTCCTAATTACCAATGGTCCTAATCACCAATGGTCCTAATTACCAATGGTCCTAATTACCAATGGTAATTGGGAAAACGATACTTTCAAGTCATCGTAATTGAACCACTAAAAATTTAACGCAAATTTCAGCTATAAATTGTTTTTATAATGAACATTTAATTTCGCAGCTCAGATAAAAGCGTTCATTAATTTCAGAGCAGAAAAAGGCGGTCTAAATTATGCACGCAGGTCTTCCGTGTTCCACGTGTCAGCTCGCTAACGAGTTCATGGAAGTTAATCGAATCGTTCATTATTGGACGCTAAAGCAAATAGAATTGGCGAGGCACATCAACTCTCCTCATTGAATGATGAAAAAAATTAGGAACAGGCAAGAGATGAAGGACAAGCAGCTTGGCTGAATTTCCCGAATGAAAATATAAAGCAGCCGCAAATACCAACCATTGACGGGCAAGCGCAGTTAATTTTATGCACGAATTTTTTAGCGTTCCTTAGAGCGATAAATTAGACAAATTTAGAGCCTAGGACGGTTGTTGCCAACGCATTGCACTTTTCCTAACAGGCTCAATATAGTTCAATGTTGCACTGCGTCACAGCCAAAAAAATAAAAGCTGCAATTTACATGTCAAAGCTATCACAGATCAAAGAATAAACGCTACAATTTACAGATAAAAACTATCACAGATCAAAAAATAAACGCTGCAATTCACAGATCAAAACTATCACGTATCGAAAAATAAACGCTGCAATTAACAGATCACAACTATCACAGATCAAAAATTAAAAGCTATGACTCACACTAAGAGCATGATCCACGTAGTTATGAGGCGACTTGAGAGCAATTATTTCCCCTGAAAACCAGCGTCAGCCGGAACGAATTTTTCCAAGGGCATCGTTCATGGGCGTTATGAGATCAGTAACCCAGCCTCGCTTGAAAATGTATCGACTGATCAGTGTGGTGGAATGCAGAACCATCAATTTCCTGAATATTTCCGCATTCAGTGTTGAGTTCAAGGTTCGATATTCCCAGCTTGTTGTTGAGTGGATTTGATTCCAGAGAAACAGTAGCTAAATTTATATGTATCGTATTTTGCAAGCACTGCAATTAATCAGTGTTGCTCCCACGGTGGTTCCCTTCAAAATATACTGTCGACTTTTTGAAATGTTTCCACCCGAAAGTTAGGTCAGTTTATATCATATCACAGCGAACGAGTAAAGACGTTGACCGTACCCATTCTTAAGCTAGTGAAAATTTACAATTACTCATTCAATAGATAGTATTACCTAAATTTCAATGAAGTTAAGATAAAAATTACAATCACCTACTAAATAGATAGCATTACCTAATTTGAAATGAAATGAAGATGAATTTAAGATAAATTAAGATAAAATCTACAACTACCCATTCAATGTGTAGGATTACTTAAATGTAAATAAAATTAAGATAATATCTACAATTACTCATTCAATATATAGCATTAACCAAATTAAAATGAAATTAAGATGGAAATTGACTTGAACGTGAGTCAGGAACCCCACAGTAATAGAAATCAAAGGAGGGGAAGCGACGGGAAGTAACAAATCCTTAACTCAACAACTGAGCCACTGAACCATCTGTAAATAATTCCAAGCCAATCATGCTTCTGAACCCTCGAGGAACTTCCCACCAACACTCCTTATCCTGTGTAGGGTGAGCCGTGCAAGCGGCTGAGGCAGCTGCACTCTCTCATTTTCAACATTTACGACGGGCAGTAAAACCAAATGGCCGGGTTATATTCGGAGAAGGTGATTGATCTCGACGCCTTCCCTAGCTGCCGTTACCGATGGATCCATTGTCGAAATCTCCAGTCGTATCTCACAAGCATCTAGGCAAATTGGGTGAGGAGTTATGTTGGCAGTCCTCATCAGAAGTCCCGTTGGCAGTCCTCATCAGAAGTCCTGTCGGTAGTCCTTATCAGAAGTCCTGTAGGTGGACCTTTATCTAAAAGACTCGACATCAAGACATATGTTTGCACAACTTGTACGAATTCAAGATGCCACCTCTCCTCATTAACCCATATGCTCATCGGAGAACACTAGTTCAATCACCCGTCTGTATTAGAGCTCATTATAATATTGAATGACCTTCTCGCATTCTTCATTCACATTTGGCTAAGTCGTACATCCTTTGTACGCAAGAATTGTCACAGCAGAAAAAATATCAGCAAATCTTCGCTACCCGCGAAAGTTATCATTGCCAGTTGAAGCCTCTGTTGGACTTCGAAAGCTCCACCATGCCATTACAGCTTTTAGGTCTGCATACGCTCTGTGTCATTGCGAAATGCACGAACGTAGTTGGATTATCTAGGACCACCTAACACGGAGCGTCTACGATTCAATAAAAGGACTGAAGGTGAGGAGCTCTCGTGATCTGATCACCTTGAGTGGATTGGCACAGTCGGATTTTACACTTACGGCTAGTCAAGGGATTATTTGGAGCTTAAGCGCCTGTATGCGACACGGAACCCTGCGACATCTCATTGTGGTATAAATGAATGATCGCTCTCATGTGCGAGGAAAAATTTGTGATTCGATCCAACGTCGACACTCAAGCGAAAATTTGAACTCAGATAACCTATTTTAGAAGAACAGGTTGGACTGCTCATTTTGTAAACCATGTAGGTTTTATCGCTTCTCCTTCTCATTGGGACAGTTTTCTCTCATGGAACAAGCACATTTAGCTCTCGCATACGGATCGGTTTGATCGTCACATAAGGACAAGAGGGAAGATGAATGTTAATTTAAAGACAATTGAGTTAACGAAAAAATGCGGAGACTTGAACGCTGTGGAAATTTTTAGGAGTATGGCATTTCCTGACAGCTTTGCTTGTATATACATAGCCAAGTGTTCTGCTACCCTGAGCACACGACTAGCCAGCCACTCCGGTGCCCTGAACACACGACTAGCCAGCCACTCCGGTGCCCTGAACACACGACTAGCCAGCCACTCCGGTACCATCAACCCAAACTCTGAGACTCTGTTACAGGTCGAGAGGAATAAATTATCGAATATAGAGAGCATGGCGCAAGTGTAAAATTCTCATGTTACATTTTATTTTGCGCAACAAAAGAGTATTAGAGTCACATGAGCGCCCAAACGCAATCATGGCCGGGCAGGAAATATACTATGGATTCAAGGTTTGAAATGTTTGCGTCAAGTTCAAATGCTGGTAAACTAGCTCTCTGGAATACAGCCTATCAAGTCGACATTCGACTGAACTACACGAATGGAGAAATGAAGGAGAGTAGTCATTGAAGTAGATTTTCCAATTTTTTATGGGAGTTTATCTTACGTACAGTTCTTATCTCTGAACCACAACCCCCTTGGTCAGCCAAGCCAGGCCTCGGGGCTGGTAGGTGTCCCAGGAAATTTCGTATCTTTCCTCGTTCCTTCATTGGAAATGCATAATGGCATCGAAAACCTCTTGACTGAATTGTTATATCAAGTCGCTTTGGAAGACAAGCAGAATTATTCCTGCTCATAGGAACAGTATCGACATCTGAGCAAGTAAACCTGTTCAAGGAAACAAGTTCCATTGGAATAACACTTCATAGGATGATCACAAAGTGTAAGACCGCATTTTTTCCCAAAATTTTTATTTTATACTAACATACATGCACAAACGTGTGAATCTTTTATACGGAAAGGATGTTTGAATTGTAATTTGCACATAGTTATCCTTTTCCAATGTACAGGCCTCTTGATCTTTGAAGTTGACAGAATATTCTGTGCACGCAATTTGACCTAACTACCTAAGCAAACAATGCTTGGTAACTTTTCGATAACAATGATATCCTGAACCGAATAGAATATTAATCATCCTATAAGCGAACGCACTTCATCATAATTACGACATCAGAATGAAAATAAAGATGTGAAACCATAACCAAGGGAAGAAGGTCTGAAGCAGCGGTGTTGTTACGTGTATGAATCCAAAACAATCGCACAGGAGAGATCAAAGCAACGACGATAAGCTCTTAAAAGTATTTAGGCCAGTTTATTTAGGGATTGGGTACGTCCTGAAGCTCGTTGGACGTCCACACAAGTTCATAAGACATCCGTAATATCTTAAACTCAAATAATAAGAATTAGGGGGTCCACAACACCAGTTGGTTTGTTTCTGTAGAACTAGATTCGAGTGTTAATCGTAAAAGGCGCATTTTCTATCACAGTCGTCATCCGCAAAATTGTAATGCAAGATCTATCTCGAACTACGATTTAGATTGTTGAGTGAATTTCAGCTTGACCATTTCGATCGTGTGTCGTGTTGAGGGTTTGAATATCTTCCAATGTACGAGATATGTAAAGTACAACCGATGGAAATTGAACTTGCTATAGAAACTACGTGCAAGCTTTTGTTTATGTGCTTTCTGGAGCAACCCTTGTGAGTACTGGTAATGCTAATGTGCAATCTTGTATATGTTCCATTCTCAATCATATTGCTACTTATTTAATCATTTGTATTCGAAGCTTCTTCATTTTCGATGCTTATCCTTACTGATACTTATTAATATTGGTGTTTATTTAGTCACTACTAGACGCGTACGTCACTACTAGACGCGTACGTCAAAAATGGCGGGAAAAATGATGTTAATTTCTTATTAAGATGCCTTCTTATTTACGGTAAATTAGACATGAAATGTTTTGAATATCGATACTGATACGCACTGCCTTCTCTGACAATCTCGCTGCTTCGGAATACGGACCTGGGAATTTTCTAATATCTAAATCCTTAAGAGCGTGACAGAGAGACGGATGGACCAACCAAACAAGGAACACTGGGCGATTATTTTACAGTAGGATTTGTATTCGCTGCCGATGTATATATACTCGCCTCTTGTTTACATTCCGCGCTAGTTTACGTTCGACGCCTCCTTACAGCCGATACTTGTTTACGTTCGACGCTGATTTATAGCCGCTACGCTTCTTCACGCCAGTCCATTACAACTCCCCACTTTTGCTGGGACTGCCAGGTAAGCCATGCAAGTTCACGCTCAGAAAATATGAAGAAAATACTCGTGCTTGGCGTATCTAGACGTTGTTGCAAGCAAGCGCGTAATCATGCAAAGTTATATTGCGTAAAAAGGTTCTGTGCTACTCGTCTGATATGATATGAAACCAAAAGCTCGTATTTCTCCAATATTAAAGTCCGCGTAATGTGAAGTAAGTTTTTAATGCTCGAAAAGGATGAAAAATCATCGCTAATTTCAACAGCGAAAGTTTTGATGCTTCGTCGAGACGACTTCTAAAGCTGCGCCCTGCAGTCGTACAGAACTTGTTTCCGTGATTTTATTGGCTGCGAAAGTCGAGGAGAATAACAGAAAAAATTCAATTTCCTAAACTTGTTAGATTCAATTCAAAGAAGATGCAGAGTATTTTCTGACACACGTTCGTTGGAGTAAGCACGATACATGTCAACAGCAGCTGCAGAGAAAGCATTTTCGGACACGAAACTAAAATCAAGCATGTCGCTATGCCATCGTCCACATTCAAGTGAAAGATCCACCGGCATCCCCGCAAGAAACGAGGGGAGAGGAGCGGGAAAACATTACACGATGGGCGTGAACTATATATATATACATATATATATATACATAGCCGGATAGGACCCCTGCAACTACACGCGTTTCTAAAGCTCTCTTAATTTTCGGAACCACGCAGGGTTGCCTCAACCGATCGCTCGATTAGATTAGATTATTGTTTGTTTAAAGTTCCCTATGCACTTTAAATATGATCCAAAGAGAGTGAAAAAAAGGAACGATTCAGTATGGACTTTAGGGAACGAGGAATCTATGCACAGGTGCGTTCCCGTTACTAGATTTCCTGGGCATAGAAATAGCAAGTTAGGAAGGAAGAAGAAGAAGAAGAAGAAAATATAAAGAATATTCAGAAAAGGCATGAAAATGAAAGGAAGCAAAGTGGACACTGTAGAATGAAGTCCTTAAGGCTTACCTATAACTGAGGCTACCTAACAGTTTCCCGCTGGGGACGCTGGTTTCCATGGCACAGGATAGACAAACCTAACGCACCTAACTCTACTGCTTATCCTACAACTCTTCAGGGGCCGATGGCTCGATCGCCATGCATGTTTTAACTGAAGGAACGTCCCCTGCCCACCGTCCACGAGGGTGCCCTCAGCCCAGAATTGTTGGTATCATGGCTACGGGAAGAAACCTTGCATCTGAATCTGCTGGTCTAAGAGGGGAGATGAAAAAGTAAGATGATTTACGGGTTCCATGGTGTAGTGGTGAACGTGATGGCCTCACAGCCGAATGGTCATGGGTTCGAGCCTCGACTCAGGTGGGTGGGGCTTTTCACGTGACCAC